>PVLD010014291.1:0-52899 GCA_004027595.1 Dinomys branickii
AACCAGGGCTGGTAAATCTCTAGAACTTAGTCACTTTTCTCAGGTTCCCCCCTTGAAAATGTGGTATTTGATTTCCAAACCCATTCCAGAAGTGTGCATGGTCCCAAGAGTACCGAAAAGGGAAGAAGCTAAAATCCTAGTGTTCGTCTCTCAACATCACCCATCTGTGGTCTGACTTCAGATCAGCAGTAACTTCCTACAGCTACCATGTCTTCACTGGGTTTTGTGTGGTATTCTCTGAGCTTTTTCCCAAGCAACAATTACAGAATTTGAGCAGCTTCGTTAAGTGCTACATTTTCCGTCAAAGCCAAGAGTATGTCTATCTAAAGCAACAGACAAGCCCTCTTAGAGTGGTGATGGAGACAACACCCAGCGCCAGGCACACGACAGGCAGGGAGACACCGCTGAAATACACCCCAGCCCTGGGCCCTCTTTGTTTGATTTGTGTTATCAGCTGCATCCCAAGCCAAAATGCAAATCCTTTAAGCATAAGCAAGTAATCATCATAATGCTGCATTGAAAGGTTATACAAAACTATTGCCCCAGTCTTATTTATGTCCAATTATTAAGTGACTCTGTATTTTCACTTGCACTAGCAGCAAACTTTGCATTATCTGGTATTAACTCCTCGTATTTTTGACATCATCAACATGTTCAAGTCTAACAGCTAAGCCAAGAAGTCAGTCCATAGCTTCTTGTAGCTCTTACATCTTGTCAGGAGAGTTAAAATCCCCAAGATACTTTCCAAAGAACTTGGGCCAGTCACAGAGGTGCGTGTTCTTAAATTACCTGTCTTCAGTCTTACAGGGTGTCATTTTCTGGATCCTCAAGTAAAACAGGAGTTTCTAGATCCTGGTTCCTCTTTGCGGTTGAAGCCAGTAGGGCTTTGGTGGTCAAGAGCAGCCAGCTTGTGTGGAGATGGTCCCTGCTTCCTGGCCTCGTCCCCTGAGACAGGAGAGAGGAGATGAAGTGAACCATGCAAGCACCCACAGTGCCTCTGAGACGGGATGTGAGCCTGCAGGAAGCAGCAGAAATGTAATGCTTCGTGAGGGGCAGTGGCCAACAGATTAGCTCGTCTTTAGTGATGAGATTGCTCTGTTGCTGCTCCAGGGGAGAAAGTTGAATTTCAGGGCACTAAAATCTATTTATAGCCCTTCACCTCCCACTTTCCTTAGCCCTTTTTACTGCATCCAAATTGAATTCAACACATGATGTTTTTTCTAACTCCATTGTGACTTAATGGTTCTTTTAATGTACATCTTATCTCTCAGCTGTAGCCTGGGACTGTTCCTAACTCTTCAAGTGTCAGATCAAGGGATAGGAGACTTCGGTAATTCTTTCAGAGCTTCAGATTGATAAGAAATAAAAAATGCCCAATGTTAGATACATGATAATGTTTTGTAGTTCTATTGTAAATTTCAGGATGCAGAACCTTGTTTCTAAAGATGGTAAAAGACAAGAAAGAAAAAAGGTAGCACTTTGGGCTCATTGCACATATCTGAAGCAGTAAGAGGCACATCTGTATAGTTCAAAGATGAATTTGTGTATTGAATAAAAAATTGGTAATAATAATATCTGTGTACGGAAGTCACTTTTTTTTGTCTCTTTGAGACAGGGTCTCACTATGCAGTTCAGGCTGGCTTTGGGCTCATTTTCTGAGCCCAGGCTGGTCTCAAACTCCCAACGATCCTCTTGCCTCAGCCTCCTGAGTGCTGGGATTATAGGTGTGCGCCACCATGCCCAGCAATAATATCTGTGTAAATGAGTGCTTTGCTACCAAACCACCATAGGCAAGCACCATGTACAAAGGATAACTGGCTTCTCATACTGATAATGTGAGAAAAATGTTACAATGGATGAAGACCCCAGGATTGAGATGAGTCTGAAGGATGTGGCTGCCTTGGAACACAGCATCTCAGAAGTTTGGGAATATACAGACTTTGAGTGGGGAAAGAAAGAGGCAAGAGAACAACAGTGGAAAGGTAGGAAATGTCAGATCACAGAAAGTCTTTAAACCAATCCAGAAGGGACTGGAGTGTACACCACATGATTGGCATGTCCTCAGCACTGGATTAAACCTTTCCCTGAAAGCAATGCCATGTTCAAAAGAATGCCAGTATCTTTTTATCTTACAACCACTACACTATTTGATGCTATAGCTTCCAGCATTTAAAAAAAAAACATATATTTCTGATTTTAAAAGACCTTTCTGATTTCTTGCATAGGATACAAGGAAAGAAAGGGGAAATAAAAGACTGAAGGCCAACAGAAGTTAAGGGAGCAGCTGTAAAACGACCATAAACCAGGGAAGGATAGCACAGAAGGGGGCTTAGGACTCTGGCGACAGCCTCGGAAATAGAAAAGTGACTAATAAACTTGTGAAAGACCTGCAAAGTAGAGAGGACAGGCTTTAGTCACAGATTACATGTGTCCTTTGAGGATTACAGAGTATTCTAGCAGAGCTTTTATTCATTATTAAATATAAGCTCTCTTTGGAATAAATACCAAAATCTTATACTGCCCCTCTAAAAAAATTCTTGGGTACCTCTCCAACGGAACAGGCCCCATCCCAGCATATTTGAAAATCACTTCTCTTCAGGTTATTCCTATTGGCCTGGAAATAGTTTGTCAAATTTCATCACGATAATGTGTGTTACAAAACCATAAGAATTGTTCTCAAACGTAAAATTACATTTTAAAGTAAATGATCAACGTTCAACCTACAGAGTAGTTGAGAGAGGCCGCACGCCTCTCACCATGTGCTACAATGAGTCCTGGAATTCCTTTGCACAGAGAGCTCAACTGTGGACCTTAAGTGAAGTGATAAATACAAGTGAAGAGGCTTAGAGAGACAAATTTGAACTTAAAGAGAATCAGTATGATTCACTAAACTGGAAACCACTGGAGAACAGCACCTTGTTCTTAGTCCTGCCTAACCTGAAACAGTGTGCTGCCTGTCAGACATCTGGAAGGAGATGGAGGAAAAAAGGCAGAAGTTTGAAGGGAAATGTTACTGTCTTGGTTACTTTTCTTTTGTTGCTGATACAAAATACCCAACACCCAAAATGAAGGAAGGAAAGGTTTATTTAGCTTACAGTTTGTGGAGATTTCAGTCCATACTTGGCTGGCTCAGAGGCAGAGGGGCACACAGCAGAGGGCAAACGTTCATGGCGGCAGAGTGCAGCAGAAACAACCAGCAAAAGGGAGGAATGGTGGTCAGAAGCCTATTTCCTTCCCTTGCATTGTAAACAGGCTCCCCCCACCCAGGGGGTGGGTAGCACTCACATAATCTCCATGCCTTCCTCTTCCACAGGCTCAGGATGTGTACAAAGTAAGCACCCTGGCTTCCTGCTGAGTCACTCAGCCAAACCTCTAGACTCCTCAAGTTGACACAACATATCAACCATAACAGTTACTTTGGGTGTAATAATAATAGTATAAGTAATGGTTATTTTTTTTCAAAACTTTTGCTATTGAATCATTTTGAAAAATTAATGAAAGCTGTTAATTTTCCCTGTGTGTACACATATGCACAATGTTTATACGATTTCTACAAGGTTCCCTCACCCTCAGAAGGCCTACTTGGATAATTTACAGATTTGTACAATCTGTATCATGGATCGCTATGCTGGTGAGGGAAAGTGTAGGTCGACTCACTTCAGGAGAGAGTAGGAAGGAAACAAAGCTGAGAACAGAGACCTAGGGAAGCTACCCTTCAAGACCAAAAGAGAGCTCATCTTTCCGTGAGTGAACACCACAGTCACAGAGGCACCCACAACTGGATCCAACTAGTGTCAATAAATGAACTAACAAAGTTCTTTCGAACAAGAGAAAACGGTGTCACACAACACAGAGAGATAAAGCGAAAATGACTGTCACAAGAGAGGACTTGGATCTGAGAATTAGTGAAGACTTGCTCTTTGTTGCCTGCTTTTATTCTCCCTTCTGGGAAGAGAGTTTCAAATTTTCACTAAGAAGTCAGTACCCTGCTTTACCCACTCTGAGCCCTAGGAAGTGTGTACGATTGATCCGTGGCCCTAGTTGCAGAGGACTGAGGCTCCCTACCATGTGCGGCAGGCTCAGAGATGGGTGCATAAACTTAAGATTGTCTGGGCGAACCTTAGGACTTCATTATAGATTCTGGGTCACAAATGTTCCAGGTATGAGGAGGAAGAAAATGGCTTTAGAGGCTGAGAGGAACTACATCAAGATGGAGGGAGGAAGAAACCGGGTCCCGTCTCCCCCTGATATGCGACTAAGCCAAGCCTTTCCTGAAGCGGGATCTCCCACTGAACTTTACAGGGTCACAGGCCCAGCTAAATCAGATCTGCTGATTCTTTCAACAGGGAGCATTCTAACTGATAACACCTTTTTGGAAAAATGATCTCACTAAAGCGATGGCAATAGAAATAAGGGATCTGTCAGCTAAGAAAGAACTAGGAGATGTAATTCTTTGTGACCGAAATACATTCTTTATTTCTGCAGCAGATTTATTGTGGTTTTTTTGAAAAACAATATAAATGTCTTTTGTTTTAAATTCCTTCCCTCATATGGGCTTTGGAAAGTGTTGAAGAACAGTGTCTGCTTTTTTGGCTTCTTTTCTAGGACATGGGCGATAGAAGAACTGATTAAGTGGCTTTTACTCATTTCATTAACATTCCTTGGGTGGCCAGCACTGGATTTTATCAGCTGCTTTCCCTTCTCCTTTTTATATTATGCAATGTAGCCCTGTTGACTTCAAATTTTTCTCCTCAATCACACCAATCTAGGTGTTCTTCCAGAAGTTCCCTGTCCAAATCTCATCATTTTTCTCCTAGGCCAATAAAGTAGCACACTCAGATGTATCTTTATTTTTGTTTTTGTTTTTCAACGCAGAACCCAGAGTGATACTTTTTTCATATGTAAAGGAGGCCATATCCTGAGTGGCCAAAGGACTGGGAGTATGGCTCGCAGTGTGTAAGGAGCTTATTCAACATTCTGGAGGCAAAGTTTGATTGCAAGTACCATGAACTCCACCAGTATAAAGATCCATGATATGGACTGTATATATATATTTCTTAGAAGAGTGCCTGGCCCATGGAATCACTAAATATGTGTTCACCTCACTGTTACCTGCTGATCTCTTTGCCTGAAACAAGCTTCTCTCACCTTGTCTGCTTGGTGAAGTATCTTTCCTTCAAGATTTGGTTCAAACCTCAACTCCCCTTTTTTAAGCAAAGATAAGGACTTCTCTGCACTCCCATAGGATATCATTCATAGCCCTATATTGAAATTTACTGAATGGTACTTCAGTTATTTATGGGCTAGCATCAAAAAGCTCTGGACAACTTTGTGAACCAACATAGTGTCTGTAACTGTGCAGCCAATATGCTGTGTGGAACGATGTTCCTTATTGTCTCTCTATCCACAGGTTTATGTACCTCAGCTATTAGCAAGTGATCTCTTCTGACAGAGCCCACATTCTACCTTTATTTAACTGGCATAGTGTGTTGTACTGGATCACTGACCATGAAACCAGCCCTTTTTACTCTTTCAACAACTGACTGCATGTAAAGGTAGTATGTTTACTGGTCAGCAATCCCAAGATCATTTCCAGAGTACCTGAAGCAGTGCTGGAAGAATTACAGGAAGACCACATAATTATCAGAAGAATTACTGAAAGACTACATAACTGAAGGAAAATGTCTCAGCCCAGATTTGATAATTTATTTAATATCACTAAACTTGAAATTTTCACCTTTATAGATGAAGAAACTCAGAGTTGCTATGCAGTGCAGGTAGAGTAACAGAATAACCCTGTGAGGGAGCCTACTGCTGTGCTGTTCAATTTGGGAGCCCCCCACGGCATGTCCTACTGATACTGAAATTGTACCTGATCCCAGATAAGATTGCCGTATATATAACATAAATACAAAATGTATCTCAATACATATAAATGTATTGCAATACAATAAAATGTATTTCAAATACATGGCATGAAATAAGATATACAAAATATTTTGTAAATAGTTTTTATGTTTTGACTATGTTGAAGTGAATCTTTTCAGCATCATGTATTAAATAACATATACTACTCAAATCAAATTCAGCTATTTACTTTTTAATGTGGCGTGTAGAAAAATTTAAAGTACAGTTTTGGCTCACATTATATGTATATTTCTAGTCCTCTAGAAAAGGACTCTGAATTTCCTATGCATATAAAAAACTGCCGTGAACCTAGGTGCCAGGAAATAGCTTGGAAAGGGAAGTTTACGTGATGACTTTTTCCAACTTTTCTACAACAGGCTGAAAGGTCTGTGCTATTCTGCCTTCACCAGTACCTATGTTACATCCTAGTCAAAAATAAAAGTAGACATGTTTCCCTGAGAGTCAACTCTAACACCAGCCTCATTTACTCATTAAGCAAACGCCTTACTCACTTTGTTGCTTTCAGGCAATTCCTGGAGTATCTACATTCTCGAAGATTTAAAACTGTTTCAAATTTGAAGTTTAAAATCATCTTACACCACTCTAAGTATGAGCAATTAACATCCAAAAAGCTGAGATGATAGTAACAAAAGTAAAGTGTTTTGTTTTACCAGAACTTTATCAAAAGTCAGTTGACAGAGGTGTGGTTTCCGGTGGCAGCTTTGGAAATTCTCCATGAGCTTTCCGTCCCTCATATTCGTGACATCTCTTTCTAAAGCTGTAACTAGTTCCTTAAACTAAACTGAGATGATTTAATTACGTTTCCATTTTTCTGTTGGCCACAGGAGTGAAAATAACAAAAGCAGTGGAGAAATGGTCCAAGGGAGAGAAACCCAGCAACAACACAGTTTGTTGGAACAGCAGAGGGTTAAAATGTAAGACTATCATGATGAAAGGGAGGACCCCATCAACTGTCACTGAAGTTCCAGTGTAGAGGAATTATAAGTTCTTAATTACAATGTAGGCAGAGAGGCATGACTGCAGAGGAGTTGGTGCATCTCAGTAACCAAAGAATGCATGCTCTCAGTCATCGTTGTCATCTTAGTGTATTATTACCTGGGCCACTGAAGGGAGGAGGAAAGGGAGGGTGGTAGGAGACCGATGCCTATTCTGCATGTGCTTTGGTTTGTTTCACTATACATACAAGTCTTTAGAGCTGGGCCATTTCTTTCATTCTTTCATTCACTCAACAATTATTTACTAACACCCACTGTGCATCTGGGCAGTATTTCTAAGAGGGGATAGAGCAGTAAACAAAATATCTAGTCCCAAAGACTTTGAGGTCTAGTAGAACAGAGCTATGCACCTATGTTTATGTCTCTTAATGTCACTGTTCCAATGACCTGAATCTCCCGCCTCCCATAAATTCTATACTCGCACTGGAGCCATGTGAATTAATATGTCATACAGAATCCACTATTAATACTCACAGGGGATGGAAGAAGGGAGAGATTCTGTTCTGAGATCCTCCCCCTAACTGGCAAAGGTTTTAGAGTTCCATCAACCACTTCTTTTACTGAAAGAACCCTTCTGCCCTTTCTTGAAGGGAGCCCTCGGCACACTGGGCGGCAATCCACTTGCCCTTCTCTTCTTCCCTCTGTTCTTTCACCGAACGTGCTCTTTCTGGTCCATGCCTCCCTGGGAGAAGAGTAAGCAGAGAACTAGGGGATGAGGAATTAGACTACAGCGGCGATGCCTCATGTGAAGAGGGCAAAACACCCTTAAGGGACAAAAGTCCTTTTTAAGAGGTCTCCCCTAATCCCAACATAAACTAACCATGTGACATAGGGCAAAATTGCTGAATGATCTTGGATCTGGTTTTCTGTCCTGTACAGCGGAAGTACGAGAGTAGAGAATCCCCAAGACTCTTCTCTGTCTCTTTAGGTTTTTTTGTTTGTTTGTTTATTTTTGTTCTTTTGCTACTGGAAATCGAACTCAGGACCTCAAGCTTACCAGGCAGGTGCTGTACCACTGAGCTAAATCCCTGGCCCTCATTAGGTTTTTAAATAACTTATGCATCACAAGAATAAATAAATACCGAGATCTTAGAAAATAGAATCATAGACTAAGATGGAATTTGTGGGTCATATTTAAAATTTATCAATAGCAATTCAGGATCCATAGCTAGAGAAAACCAGCTTACCCTATTCACTGGGTAACGTCACCCAGTAAATAGAACAGAACTTTCCTTATTGCCTATTTTTTAATAAAGTTCAACTCAATATATTTGACAATTTCTCAACTGGATTTTTCATATCTGTATGGATTACTCTAGGCCTGTATCCAGCTCCTTCTTTGAAAGTAACTGAATTGCAAAGCTTATTTCCTATCAATAGAAAAACTGAATCTGATTTTTAAAAAAAGAAACTTTTTGCCCACAAACCACAGACCTAAGCTAACATTGCCATCCTTAAACATGAAATGCACACACACCAAAGGACATTTAAGCTGGACATTTTCTGGGTGTGACCCAAAACTAAAAAAAAAAAGAAGAAGTGTAGTAGGAACATATCTTCTACATTTTTCCTTTTCCTCCACCTCAAAATTGGAAAAATTCACATGTTCACAAGGAGAATCCTTAGAAATTAAAATATAAGGCTTTTTTTAAAGCTTAATTTTTCCATCTTTCACATTTCTAATAATGGTGGGGTTGGTGGTTTCCTCTAATGTTTTCCAAATACTTCATAGACTGCAAAACCCATATAAATAGAACTAGGCCTAAATAACATGCAAACAGCACTCAGGGCCCCTGTGGAGGCCATCTGGGAGATGATCCTTTTTTAATGAACTTGTGACCTCGGGGAGTCATGGATTCTCCAGCTCTGACCCAAACTCTTTTGGAGAGATTGGGTAGCCCTTTAGTTATGGAAGGAGAGCAGTCGAATCAGGAGGGGATGAAGATTAGAGACTGTCAAAGAAAGCCATCCATATGTCTACATTCCAAAGACTAAGAAAAGCATGGTCAGGTATAAAGACAACTTTTGCTTGAATCCCTCAGAACATAGTCAGCTCAGTGGCCCATCCAGCCAAAGAGGATTTAAATGAATGTCCTCTGTTATAGTTGATTTAAATGGACAATTCAACAAACCTATTCAGAGCAAAGGGAAAATATTTCAAATATCTTAACCGCTGAATCACTGAGTTAACCATTTCATTTTTTAAAATAATTTTGCTACTTTTCAAATTCTAGGAACTCACCATAAATAATGCCATATCAGATCAATAAAAAAGTTTAATTCCTCTGAAGATGCTGAGTTCTCAAAATTTCCTTAAACAAATGTACTGAGCATCAATCCTGTTAAACAAATCTGCAAACTAGATATTTCCATTGACTCTAAATATGCCATGATGAAGAGAGCCTACTGACAGTTCTGTAAAGTTTTAGAACTATGCACTGGCTACCTAGGAACTGTACACACAGAAGACACAATGTAATTATTGGATGTAATTATTCTAATTATTGAACATAGTGTTCAGCAACAAATTTTAAAAATCTACAAATTCTGAAATCATAAAGTGTAGCAGTGGATAAATAACTCATGTAATACACATACGTACACACAAATCTTTCTTCTTCTAGCCTGAAAGTTAAAAAAGCAAACAATAAAGTTCTACATTGAACTCAAGTCTGTTTACAAAGAGATAATCTCTGTCTACACAGACATGTTCATGATGTTCATTACATCTCAGGTAACTTTTATGCAAAGTATGAAAGCTCTCTGTGTAGAGATGTTCTACATTAAACTCAAGTCCACTTAAAATCTGGAGAAAACTATGGATGCTCTAGAAAAAGGCACTAAATGCAACACTTTTAAGTTTTAATCTTACTCTTTTTCAAAATTTAAAATTTACATATATTTTAAAAATGGTTGAATATATCATAAATTAGACATTAGCAGATTCAAAACTCTGCTGGGAGGATTAAAGTGCTGAGACTATGTGAATATGTCAAAATAGAAAAAGCTGTGTAGGACTCTCTCTAATTGTTGTTTTGTCTGCCTTTTATAGTTCTTAATACCCTGCAACCACAGAGACAGCCCCTCCTCCTCCTATGCTGGCAGGTTTTTCCTACCAATGTTCTGGTTTTGCATTCTTTTCCATCAAATCTCCGACTCAGGGTATAGCACCCTAGAGAACTCTGTTCTATTCTGTAGCATGATATTGAATCATTCACTCATCCATGATATCAATAACTTTTCAACCCTAACTTGCTTGAAGATGAAAAATCAGTGCATTAGCTTAGTAAGACCTCAGTCTCCTAATTCCTCCAAATCAGAATCTCTAGGAAGGGGGTTTAGGAATCTGTACATTAACTATTCAACCATTCCCATGCCTGGCAGGTTTAAGATCCTTGGAACCATAATTCTCAGCTCTAACTAAATAGTATGGTCAGCTGGTGATGAGTAGAGCGTCACCCTGGACCAGTCACATCAGAAACTACGGGTGATGCTTGAGCATCCGTGGGTCATAGAAGCTCCCAGGGTGAATCTAATGTACAACCAAAGATGTGAACTACAGGTCCAGGGTTCTCAATATTTGGCCCACAAAACTGCATCAGAATCACCTGCTGTGCTCTAAACATAAGGTAGATTCCTAGACCTCTATCCCACTTCTATTTAATCATAACCTTCATAATCTTTGGGGAAGAGTTTGAACAAGTTCCCCAGGTAATTTTTATACAAAGTATGAAAACTCTCTGTGTAGAGATGTTCATAATGTTGGAGGGGGAATTTCTCCTTTACTTCTTTAGTAAGTCTATCAGGGCCTAAAAATTAAACTATCGTAGACTAATAGGAGAAAATCCTGTAGACTATATTTACATTTTATATATACTTGGGGGAGAGGGATTTGCAAGAAATCAAAGACCAAGAAGTGACAATCTTACATTAGACAGAAGCAAAAATCTTATATTAGACAGAAATCTTATACTTTTTAGACAGAGAAACAATTTATGAAGACATGACAAAGGGGTTCAGGTTAAAGGCATTAACTTGTAAGAAAGTAACTAAGATATATTTTCAAGAAAATTAATGGAAGATAAATTTGTTTGTAAAGATCCATCTTAGTGTTGATTCTCAGTCTCTGGTAATAAGGATTTTCTTCTCTCCTTGTACAAGTAGGGTACCTTATTTATGGGAATTTTATTACTCCTCTTAAGTAGAAAAGAGGGGTCAGAAAGCCTTTCCAACTTCTGCCGTTTCTAAAATGCCTTTGGCTAAAGATAATCAATATAGCAAAGCAACATACTTTGGGGTGGCCTATCCTGAACCCCTCAAATAACTAGGGTCTGTAGCAGAATTATGAAGAGCTCTTTGGGTGAGTGACCTGTCCCAACCTCTGCACTAGCCATTCTGCCTTCAGAAATACAGAGATAGTCCAGACAAGATGTGCCAGGCACTGTAAGCCTTCAAGTGATTTTGGTATGCAGTTTCAGTTGAACCAAATTATATTAATTGTTTTTTGGTGGTGGTGGTAGTTCAAACTGAAGACCTCACACATCTAGGCAAGTTCTACCACTAGGCTACCCCCCTTGCTATATTGACTTTTAATAAATGGCAAAATTACCAGAGCAAATATATTTGAGAAATACTCAAACCTTTGGGTTCTTTGTTTTGTTTCTTACTATACGTGTTACCAGCAATGGGACACATTCTAGGGAGTCTTGCTTTAATAAAATGCTTTAATGTTTTCCTACATTATTTTATGAGGTTCCTATCCATTTTCTCAGTGAACCCTCAAATCACAGCTAAGAGCACCAAGGTTTAGACACGTGAAGCCATTGCTCAAGAGCTCTGACAGTCAATGGCAGACCGACCTGGCACTGTCCCTTGTCAGATGACCTGCATGATCTTAATACCCCACAGCTGTGATCTAAGTAGTGAAAGAACCACATAAAAACACAAGGATGAATACAATTGTTCTTGCCTTTCTTTTATAGTTACTTGTTATTCTTTTTTTGAAATTTCCTTTGAGCTGATTTCTCTACTACAGCACTGTAAAGAAGAGCGGAGGGAGGGTAACACCCCAGAACAGGTGTTTGTTATAATGGCTGCCTCCCACTACCAGATGACCCACATTATTGCCCATCTGTTACAAACCTAATTCATAGAGAAGAAGAAATAACACATTCTAGAAAAAAAAAATCCTCATCTGCAATATTTTGTTCCGCTGCATTGTCTCATTGATACTTAAATTATATTTTTTAATATCTCAGTTGCAAAAATCAATTAACAGATGCCAAATAGGCGAGCACACAACCATATATGCAGTATATGATCTGATGGATAAAGACCAGTGAAGTGAGTGTCTTAGTAAGTGTCCACTTCACCTTTGGGCCACCTCTGTGATAGTCACTTAGGCTGGAGACAATTCTTAAATCCATTTGATAAGGAAGTAATTCCTTTTTTATATAGACTGGGAATCAAACCTGGGGCACTTAAACACTGAACTATATTCTCAACCCTTTTCATTGTTTTTTTTTTAATTTTGAGACAATGTCTTCATAAGTTGTCCTGTCTATGCTCAAACTTCTGATCCTCCTGCCTCAGCCTCCCATGTAGCTGGAATAACAGGCATGCACCACTGACCTAGCTCAGATGATACTTTTGAAGCAATCAGTTAATAACGGATCTAGCTGCCAACAAGCCAATCAAATGACAAATTATTTTCAAAACATATATAATAGCCTTTTCCAGTTTAAAAAAACTTCTTGTTTTTCATGTCAAAAAAACTTGTGAGAATTAAGTAAGACTGAAAAAAGTATCTAAAAATAGATGGTATATCAATACATAATCCAGCTTTACTGGTTTTCTGTGTGACTAGATTTTTTATCTCTATAGAGATTCAAGACAATTGACTATTTCAGTGTAGATTATTCCAGCAATCTAGTATAAGGAAGAGTGTTTTTCATTTTAAAACACTGTCTAGCTTTTCTCGTTATGTCTCTCTTCACATTTTGTTTCCTGGTATACCAGAGGATGCATCTCAGTATTAATGTATTTAAAAGACACTAAGGCTATTTTATTTTATATCTTATTTGGGGGTTTAAATGACTTGGTATCAAATCAGTCTCCTGAGTTATTACATCCTGTTTTCATCAGATATCATGTAAACATGTTCATGCCAAGGTACGCTCCTGAAAGTTGCTGGAAATATCTTGGAAAATTGGATCATATTAAAAAGTACTTGAAAAATGTTTGGTATGAAAAGGAGACTGAAGATGATTCATTTCATAAACCAACGTGTCAGTTGTTTTGCTAGGGGTTCCACAAGACTGGCCCAGGAAGACTGAGAGCCAAGTAAGGATGCCCAAGCGTGCCGTCAGAAACAGCTGACATAGAGGGCACAGCCTTAACTTGGCAGCAAGAGAAAAGAGTCAACTGCCCAGCTTTCACTGGTTATAAAGCCCAGGAAATGGGCTCACATGGGTGAACAGATTAGGGAAAGAAAATTCCTCAAGATGATGAAAGGTTTAGTGCCCCTTACATTCACCAAGTGTTTATTGACAACCTACTACATGTTGAGCAGTAGCCAAACTACCAGCTACTAAAATACAACTATGAACAAGAGAGACACAGGCCCTATCTACATAGACATTACTGTTTTATCCAGTGTTTCTCAGATTAGAGAGTGCAAAAACCAAACACTCTTAAATAGCTAGCATTGACTTAATTCATTCTAATGTCACATGGAAATACATAAACATAAAATTGGGTATGAAAACATGCCTTAGCTCCTAAACAGTTATATAAGCATATTTTAAAATCTATAAGAGCACAGACTTTGCTATCACTGGTACAATCTACTGCCCACTTTGTACCTTGGGTGTGGTGTGACCTTGGATGAGTCACTTAACCTCTTCAAGTCTCTGTCCTGTCATTTATGGGATGAGGATGATAATCCCTGTAGTGCTAGACTGCTGTGAATATTGTATGGGAAATGTTTAGCATAATGCCTGGTATCAGTGTAAATTCTCAGTAAGATGTTAAAAAAAAATTTTTAACAACTCTAAGATAAATAACAGAACTTCAGCAGTAATAAAATTCAACCCAGCATCATTAATTGACTATAATAAAGGATGCTTTGTTGAAACCAACAATGAATGACTCACAATGTATCCCAGTTCCATAATAAAGTGTGCCTTCTCCCGCACGTGTTTTCTATATGAGTACCTATAAACCTGCTTATGGGGCATACTGTAACATTATTTGGTCTTCACTTGGCACAAATACACCATACATGTGTTGGGTTTACTCTGTTCTATTCTCATTAACCCATGACAATTAAAGAACCACACTTTCATGCTAACATAATTGAGAATATATTCTTTGCCTATACACAAACAACAAACAGACTGAGAGAGAAATTAAGGAATCCATACCTTTCACAATAGCATCCAAGAAAGTGAAATATTTAGGAATCAATCTAACAAAAGAAGTAAAAGATCTATTCAATGAAAAGTACAGTATTCTGAAAAAAGAGATCAAAGAGGATTTCCTATCCTTGCTCAGGGATAGGAAGAACCAACATTGTGAAAATGGCCATACTACCAAAATTGTTGTGCATATTCAATGCAATTCTCATTAAACTACCATTAGTATACCTGACAGATCTAGAGAAAACACTCCTTAAATTCATTTGGAACCAGAAGAGACCCAGAATAGCAAAAGAAATCCTGGACAACAAGGACAACTCAGGTGGAATTACAATCCCTGACCTGGAATCATACTACAAGGCTATTGTAATAAAATCAACATGATACTGACTAAAAACCACCAGAAGATCAGTGGAGCAGACTGAAAGACAGAGACACAACCCCAAACACAGTCAGCCACCTAATCTTTGATAAAGGGGCCAAATAAACTCATTAGAAGAATGCTGGCCTCTTTAATAAATGGTGCTGGAAAAATTGGTTTGCCACCTGCCAAAGACCAAAAATAGACCCACGTCTATCACCATGCACCAAACTCAAGTCAAAATGAATCACAGATCTCAATATTGACACACAAACAATCTATTGGAAGAGAAAGTAGGTAAAAACTTGAGGACATAGGGGTAGGCAGAGAGTTCATGAACAAAAACCAAACTGCTCAAGAAATACTTCAAAGAATCAACAAATGGGATCTCATTCTACTGAAAGTTTCTGCACATGTAAAGTAATCACCAGCAGAGTAAAAAGAAAACCCACAAACTGGGAAAAAAATTGTAGCTGACTGTCCCTTGGACAAAGGTCTTTTATCTAGAACATATAAAGAATTAAAAAACATCAGCCCCACCAAATTCAAAGACCCAATCCAAAAATTGGCATCTGAGATGAATACACACTTCTCAAATAAAGAAACACAAATGGCAAATAAATATATGAAAAAATGTTCAACATTACTAGTCATTCAGGAAATGTTAATTAAAACAACACTGAGATTTCACTTCACCCCAGTAAGAATGGCTATCATTAAGAAATCAACCAATAACAAATGCTGGCGAGGCTATGGAGAAATAGGAACTCTTCTCCGCTGCTGGTGGGAATGCAGATTGGTGAAACCACTGTGGAAATCAGTTTGGAGATTCCTCAGAAAACTAGATCTAGAGATCCCATTCAACCCAGCTATTCCTCTTCTAGGTATCTTCCCAGAAGATCTGAAAACATCATATCACAGCAATACATGTGCACCTGTGTTTATAGTGGCACAATATGTAATTGCTAAGTTATGGAAGCAACCCAAATGCCCATCCACTGAGAACTGGATAAAAAAATTGTGGTACTTTTATATAATGGAATATTGCTCAGCTATAAAGAAAAACTCAAGGCTTTTATAGGTAAACAGTCACAACTAGAGACCATACTCATAAGTGAAATAAATCAGACCTGCATGTGTAAACAATGTACTGTCTCACTAATGTAAGAACCTGAAAGAGTGAATTAAAAACTAGGAGGCATGATGGACATTTTGAAATGAAAGGAAAATGCTCAAAAGTAATGGGCAACTGATATGTGCAAAAGGAGAGGGGAAAGAAGAGGAAATGATGTATGTGTGAATATACAGCATAGCTCACAGTTGTACTACTGTCTTCTATTGCTTTTCTGAAAGGAACAGTTACTGATTACTTATTTGATCAATATTGCACGTCTCTATTTGTCTTCCTGAGAAACCACTTTGAAGATATCAATACATAGTACAACAACCATTGTTAATTTCCTACCACTTCGTCTGTAACTCTGTATTGTTTGTATTGTTCTTATGCTATTTTGTAAATGGATGTCTGTTTGTTAATGTTTTCTTCTTTTCTTTTTAAAATAATAAATTTTAAAAAGAAAAAAGAATATATTTTTAAGATTATAATCACAATGCAAATACAAAATCTATCTACTTTTGCTGGTAACTGATACATTGCCTACACACAAAATCATATGTTTCTCTTTTTGCAAGAAGAATTAGTTAAGAGAACACTACTTGGGTGTTTACTTGGTGTTTATTTGTTTACAATGTGTAAATAAGTTTTAAGAGATGTGAACGGCTTCATACAAAAAGGAAATGCTAAAGGGGAGGGGCAGAAGAAATACTAGCCCAGAATCTTGGGGAATGGATAGCTCTTTGAAGAAGTAATATTTAAACTGAGATTTAAGAAAGAACTTATTTTAACCAGGAAAGAAGTGTGGGAAGATGAGGACTAAATTTTCACACAATGAAGGCTAGACTATCTATGCACCACTACAGGTCAGGCACTGGCTGTTAGGGCTAGCTGTTCAATAGCTTGCATTTACTCACTGGCTGGAAGTATCTTCATCTATGAAACAGGGGTTATAATGCCAACCTCATAGCTGCCTTGGGAACAATTAAAGAGTCAAAGTATATTGGTGCTTGGCACAATGGCTGATGTAAAGGAAGTATTTTTATTATGAGGGTTACAATAATGGTGGTGATGATTTAGATGATTCTTAATTACAGATTCAAAACTCTATATTAAAACAACAACAACAAAAACTCTATATTGATAAGACTGATGATATATTTGAGAATTACCAAAGAAAACTTTAGTCTGTGTCTAGTGTCAACTTGCCTTTTTCCCCCATGGATAAGATGAAAAGTATACATGGGGAAAGGGAAAACCCCACAGAGACCACCAGGCTTGTGTAAAGGCAACATGGCATGGAATTTATTTTGCCTGGGTGTATACTGAGAGTGCAATAAAAGCATCTGCAGCGAACAAGGAGAAGTGTGTCCCTTTCTATAGGGATGGAGAGAAGGCAGGACTGTAGGTGGGAAGATCCAATACACATCTGTGATCCAAGTTCTCTGGCAATGTTGCATCTCAGTGGGCAGAGGCCTTGAAGTGTCTGAGGCAAATTCTTGGGTGTCTCCAGATATATCCTGGACCTGCAAAATTCCTTGTCCTATCTTATCTCCTTTCCTGTACTTGTGATGACAGCTTCAGTACTAAGCTGAGTTCCCTGCTGAGAGCCGAGTTCCCTGCAGACACAAGTGCTTCTGCTGGCAAGCAGGTCAGGTCTGCGGAAGTCAGGTCCAATTCGAACCTTACAGAAAGAACTAGGCTCTACTATTTCATTCCATACACAACCCAGAACACTATTATGCTTTACGTGAAAAGGAAAAGCTAAATGCTTGTGACTTCTTGGGGTACAAGTAACATTAAGGCTTATACTATAACTTATATAGTATGTTTTCAGTGTATATGAAACAATTGCCCTCAATGTTCCATGCCTGTCACAAGGAGCTGCTAAATAAATATATAATTACAATCTTAACATTTGCAGTGTCTCTGTCTGCAGAGATTCGTACTTTTAGCAATCAGTCAAGAGTCTTTCTCTGCCAAGTAAGTCTCTGTTGCAGCCTCCAAAGACAGCTTGAGATCCATATATTCTCACCCTGCACTCTTGCTAAACTCTCACCTCCTTCTCACATCATGAAGCCCTCTCTCAAACGGGTCCATACAGAATGGTTCAAGGACATTACACTCAAGTTCCTCCCTAGGCTCAGCAACCTTGGTTCTACAGTAAGAAGAAGAATTGCACCAATAGTTCTGATGTCAATCACATAAATCTAGCTCTCTAATACCTTCCTGCAGACTGAGGTTTGACAGCCAACTCAACCGTGAAAATAACTCTGATTCATCAGTTCAAAACTAAAAGAAGCATAGTTAGACCTAGGGAGGATTTTAGATATAAAACTTTTATCTTAGATGTAAAACTTCAATAAAAAGAAAATGGTATTCCTTAGGATTTGAATACACAATCTACAGGCCAGTTGTCTCAGAAGCTTACTATCTAGAACACAGCAAAAAAATCCCATAGGAAGTGGACAAAAAATTGTGGATACAATACAAGGACTGAATCATACTAATACTCAGATTTTCTATTGATATTTTGGTATAAAATAACTTCCTAAAGGTCACTCAGCTAGTTAGCTTCTAAACTAGTTTTACCTGGCAGCCTCCTGATTCCTAGTCCTGTGATATTTCTGGTGATCATTTTTGTTTCCTCTTTTGTCACACATCTGACCACAGATAACATTATAACATTTTTAAATTTACCGCAATTTTTACCAGTTTTCACCCAGAAATCTTACCAAAATCTGAGTCTCAAGCTTAATATCTATCTGTCTCTGTCTGTCTGTCTATCTCTCTGTCTCTCTTCTGATACCTTTATAACTGATTACATTCTTACTGCCTGTTTCTTTTGGGTTGATACTTCACCTTTTATTACCTGACTTTTTTACTTTGTGCTTTAGTACTGGTTCTCTTGACACGATGCCCTGAACCAAAGACCAGCACCATACGTGAGATCTGCTCTTTTTGCTTTGAGCTGTGAGAAACAAGAACCCCACCAGCTTTGTAGCTTGTTTCCTTTCTTAAAATTTGATAACTGCTTTTTCCAAAAGACAGATGGAGAAATGAGAGTCCGTAAGATTCAACACCGAAGGGCTCCAGTTAAACTCTTGACCTTGTACCTAACGGTCCTATCCCAAGATGAACTCTGCTAATTCTCACCAAGATTAAAGCTTCGTCTATTACCTCCTTACCTTGACTCTACTCTGACTCCTGCTGTGTCCTTGCCAACCCGTCCTCTCCGGGAGGGGCACAGCAGTCAAAGGAGTCCAGAAGCGACTGGCACCTGACCTGAGCTATTGGCAAACGCATTTTCTACTTCCTGATCAAACTGGTGAGCAACAGAATCATCCTAGGAGGGAAGTGAGACGATGTGAGTAATGTGAGCTTGTCAGGCCTTCTGCTTCAAAAAGAGAAAAAAAAAAAAAAAAGAAAACAGATTTTTGTGACAGAATTAGATAAAGTTTTATTTCAAACTTGCATAACTCAGCATTATACTATGCAAATCTCCATGCTTTTAATTTCCTGCTAAATTTCATGGCCCAAAAAAATCAACAGATGCTGAAGAAAATGATATTTATGTAAAAGGACTTTTAATTCAATATGAAAATAATAAAAGGATGAAGATTGACTCATAAAGCTCAACATATCTGGGCAGAATTTTGAAGTCCTTGCAGTTCCCCAAGGGGGTCTTGGTGCATTGCCATGACTGGAACATACTGCTGCAACCTCCATGTGTGTGGATCACCCTGTGCTTCATCAGTGTGAATCATTGTCTTCACGACATTTGATTTCATCCTTTTTCCAGCGATTTAAGTGCATGTGGCATATTTTACTGCTATAGCCCCAACTTTGATTTTTATCCATTCAAAACAATTACATTTAAAGAACAAAATACTTTAAAAACAAAGATATCTCCAAGTTCAGACATCTTAGAAATGCACACCATTGCGTGCAAAGAAATTTTGGAGAGTGTTAATGTCTCTTTGGTTTTGATGCATAAAACCACCCTAAAATTTAGTGGCAAGAGCAACCACAATGGTTATTTTGCCACTAGTACCAGGGGCTAACTAGATTTAGCTAGTAAGTTCCTCTATTCCATGTCCTGTCAGCTGGGCCGGAACTCCTCCAGACAACGGACTGGGCAAGAATCCAAGACGGCCACATGGAATTCATGTTGCTGGAAGCTTAGCCAGGTCTGTTTCCTGGACACCTGGGTCCACCTACATGTGGTCTCCCCATGTCACTTGAGCTTCTCCCAGAGTTGCAAGAGATACCATTCCATGGCAACACTTCTGCCACATTCTAGCACTCAGCAGTTCACAGAATCAATTCACTGAAAGGAGAAAAGAGAAAGACTCTACCCTTGACAATCCTTCACACTTTCCATGTCTGTTATATCAGTGGAGGAAAACCAACCCAAAGGTTTTATGGTTGGAGCCGTATTCTTATTGCTGTTTATAGAGTAACTTCTTTCATTGACTCACTCCCAAAAGGAACCAGAGAGACTGATTCACTGCTTTTGGATTTTCTTCAAGGTGGGAATACAGTGAAAATTTCTCAGATTACCTAGGCTGGAGTTTAACTTCATAAGTCTAGGACCTCTGAGGGCTACTTAAAAGATCAGCGGTGATATAGGCTTGAACATGCTCATGGTTTGTGATCCTGTTTAGGATTTACCTTGAACCCTATAAATGTGAAAAGAGCCCAGACAGTTTCACAACAGACTGTGTCAAATGAAAGCATCATAAGCTCTTAGATATAATTACTAAGAGGGAAAATTGTTCGGATCCTGTCTACCAACATGTTCAATTTAAAGATAATTTCTGAAGTCCTCATCATTTGCTTTGTACTTCTGCTCCCCAAAAAATACTATAGTTAGGGCTACAGATCAGTAGTAAAGATCCTGACTGGCATGCACCAAGCCCTGGGTTCAGTCCCTCCAAAGGTACAGGATAGAAAGAGCAAGGTGATGGGTTCAGTTCTCACGAGAGAAGTCAGGCTTCGCTTTTGCCACATCACTAAAACAAACTGACCATGTTGGAAACTTTCCCCACGACTCACCAGTGGATCTGGAAGAGTGGAACCAGATCAGTGCTGTTCCATCCTTGACACTGAGAATCCTCAAAACCACAAATTTGCTCTTGAATACCTCCTCGCTTCTTCTGACTTTTCTTTATCCCAATCTCCTTGCACTATCAAAAGTAGGGAAACACACTGATTTGTACCGAGCCCTTACTATGTATCACCTGCTTTTACTAGGAGGTTGTTTTGTTTGGACAGTTATTTATGTATTTATTTATTTAAGCTTTTCTCTTTTGTTGAACCAATATTGAGCATGTCATTTAATTACTATCAATGGGCACTTGCACATGATAGGCATTAAGTAAAAGTTCTCATATGATTAGATAAAGTGTAGAGATAGTGATTAGTCAGCATGAGCAATATTTTGCTCTTTGAAAAATTCCACATGGTTTTAAGGACAACCTTCCTTGGTTCTCAAGTACAGAAGTTGGATATCCTTGCCAGACACAAAAATATATTATTTTTTGGCTCATACCAGATCAGTACATGATATTAAATTTACAAAACCTGGTAATAAATTTCTGAAGAAATAGAAGACATTTTCATAATTGTACTTTAACCTATGCAAGTTATTTTGTCACTGAATATCTGTACAAACTGCCATTTGACCATGATTTGGAGATGTTGCTTACTGCAAGCATTTTACAAGCTAATTTTGGATGAATCTACTACTTTAGCAAATTTTTAGTTTGCAAAAATAGGAATGTTATCCAGAATGGAATGGCAATTTTCCTTCAGGGTATGAATGATCAGTCCCATTTTGCTGAAATATTTCAATATACTGGGTTTAATCAGGAAGGTTTTAATTATGCCCTCTTTTTTTGGGTTCCCATTTCCAATTCTGCCTTTACCCCTAACTTCAAAACTGTCTTTGGCAGAAGCGTAATATCTACACATTTTCCTTTTTATAATGATTGTTAACTCAGCCTAGCCTTAAATTGCAGAAAAGTTGAGAAAGAGCTTCAAATTAGAATATATCATCACCAGAAATGAAAAGGTAGTTTAATGAGAGTGCAATTTATCTTGACTGTGGAAAATGAAAGAAATCTACTTATCCAAAAGTCAGGATAAGAAACATTAAGAGGGTCTTATCATCTATTCTCAGGACGTAAGTCAAGGCAGCATGTTAAGAGAGGAAAGTAAAGGATGAAACGAATCTTAAACTATAGAAATGGTTGCCGTGAAAATAAGAATTTTGAATCTAATCCTATATTTTATAAAATGTCAACACCATTTGCCTAATTAATCAAGATTATCATCAAAATATCTGTTGTCTTACTTTTTATATCTTAACAGTATCCTGTCATCTGAATTAAAATGCATATTTCTAAGTAACATAGATTTTATTTGATTTGTTTCCTGTATACTATTCCTAGAATATTGTCTCTATAGGTTTTTAATATATTTCAATTTTAAATATGTAGACATTTTATAAATAAAAATTCTGTACCTATGTGTGTGCATGTGTGTGTGTGTGTGTGTGTGTGTGTGTGTCCTGTTTGACTTTGATTGAGGGCTGTTTCCTGTAGGAGGCTATTAGTTTTTAATGTAGAATCCTAACTATCTGAAACTGAATAGTTAGAATTCTCCATTCAAAACCACAGACAGTCTAGCCAGCATTTCCATCCTGTGTCTACATAGGTATCAAATTTCATACCCTGCAAAAAGTTAGAGCCATCAAATTTCATGACTAATTCCCTGTTCAAATTGTTCCTGCCTCCCAGACCTGTCTCTCATATCACACTCTGACACTGCAGGCACACCTGACTGCAGGTGTTCAGAATTGGTAAAAGTTGCAATTTCCTTTTAGAAATGGTATGTTTTCCCACGGTGATATGTGTGCACCCACGTTTACAATAGCGCAATTTGACATGGCTAAATCTTGGAAGCAACCCAAATGCCCATCATCTAAGGAGTAGATAAAAAAAGATGTGGTAATTTTATACAATGGAGTATTACCCAGCTACAAAGAAAGTTAAACTTGAGGCTTTTATAGGTAAATGGATGTAGCTACAGACTATGTTCATAAGTGAACTAATCAGAACTGCATGTATAAACATTCTACTGTCTCCCCAGTTTAATCTGAGCAACTTTGGTGAAGATGACAATACGTAATATAACAACCACTGTTATTTCCTATCGTTTTGTTCTGAAACACTGCACCATTTTTACTGCTTTGGTTTCGTTTTGTTTCTGTGGTTGGTATTTTGCTATTGTTCTTCTTTATTATTATTGTTATTATCTTTAAAATAAAAAAGTAAAAAAAGAAGAAACTGAAAGAGTAAATAAAATCCAAAAGTTAAAATAGATATTGTGAAAGGAAACAAAGTTGTTCAAAAAGAAAGAACAACTGGGATGGGGTAAAGAGACAGGAAAGAAAGAAAGAAGGAAAAATATACATACAAGATAGCTAAGCTAAATATACTACCAATTTCTATTGGCTTAGTGAAAGGAACAGTTAACGCCTAACTATTTGATCAGCTTTGCATGCCTCTATCTGGTAATCTGAACCACTACTTTGAAGCTAACAACATGTAATCTAACAACCATTGTTAATTTCCTATCATCTTGTTATGAAATTCTGTGTTGTTTTTATTGCTTTGTAAAATTCTCTTTAAAAAAAAGGAATGGTATGTTTTGATCCTCATCTGTGCGATCCATCTAGGTGAGAATGATAGATGTTCAGGGGTGTTTTGCAATATCATATCTTGGGGTGATGAAACAAGTTTCCATGTAGTGCTTTCCTAGGAAATGCTTTCAGTTCTTCAGGTAGGATCTGTTTTCTGAGAGCTTGCATTCGTCACAGAAATCTATCGTCTCACGATCCACAGGGGTCTTATAGATATCTTCAAAGTGACTACAAATGTACTTGCAGGGAACTCCTCCAAATAGGCACTCAGGTGCCACGGGTTGATCAAGTCAGCGCTTTGTGAGGACTCTAACCAGGCCAAAGAAGGCCAACATTCACCCTAAATCTATTTTTAGAAGCTAATTGTCAAAATACACTCCACAGGGTGTGGACTTGTGGCTGAACCCCATAAACAGGTGTCATTTTCTTTTTCCATCCTGAAACCTATGCCAGGCCACATTTGCCAGCTGCTAAAGATAAGATTACATAGAGTAATGGGCAGAGAAAGGGGCCCAGGGTCCCCCTTAGCATTTATACTTAAAATCTGTAAGCTTTATAGCACCCCATTTATATTCTTCCTATCACAATGCCTATACTTCCTTATAAAAAAATTTTGTCAAAACATAACAACAGCCCTTGAGAAGATTAATGAGCTCCACCTATAAAAATAAACCATGTTTATAACCACGGTTGTCCTAATAGCTATCTCTGAATTGTACAACAGAACCCCACAGTCCTTTCTACCATCTTATTTTTGTAAATTCACCACACAGTAACAAGACTTTGTTTAACAGACTCCTGAAGAAGATGTGTAGCCTTGAGAAGCTACCACATTTCATACCAGCAGAGTTGCTTTCAGCAGAAGGCAGAGCGGTCCTTTTCCACTGGCAATGCCAAATCAGAGACATCCTCAAGGAATAAAGATGGACGTGGTACACTCTATGACATGTAGCCCCAGGTTTAATCCACTGCTCTATTTCAAGGGGAAGATGGTCACTGAAATGAGCTTTCAGTTCCAGTAGGATATTCACCTGCTCCAATAAAGTATCTCAGATGAAGATCTGCAAAAGTAGTAATAAAGAGATCCCAGGGTCCCTGATACATAAAAAGTAATGTCACATGTACACACTAATGGTTATGACAACACACTAGAAGATAATACCAAAAAAATACACTTCTAATATGTTTTCCTCACACCTCATTAGAAATTATAAGTAGAAGAAATATTTAAATGATCTCTGTTTTGCCATTTAGATTTCTCTATCCTAAGGAGCAAACTTCCTAATTATGTTCCTGCCCTGCAGGAGTTAATCCAAAACACAATGTTGTACTGAAATCTTGTATATTATCAGTAGGGCTAGGATCAAATACATCCCCATTCCCTTCTTCAGTTGTGTGCAGGATTGCAAAAGTTTAAGCTCCAGATGAAAGAGAATAGATAAATATATTGCACCATAAAAATAAACTACCCATTAAGTAGAATCTCTCAAGCAGTATAAAGTTTCTATAAACTGGTATGTGTGCTACATGTGGCTCAAAGACCAACCTTCATTTTCCCCCAGTCTGGTTTGTAATCTGCCATTCGGAGCCCATAAGCTCTCAGGGGGAAGCTCTCTGTAATTCGAAGTGGAATTTGATGTCTGATGATTGAGAGGTCCCCGGGGAGGAAGCATGGAGAAGGATTTTTCTCCACTCCACAGGTCCTGTAGGGAAAGAGAAGTGCATTATCTGAATCATGGACTGCTTGATTTTACAAGGTTAGAAAAGAGAATAAGCTTTGTTAAGTCCTTTGACTTCATTCTTTGGGTAAAGTTCTCCAGACGCCTTCCACAACTGTTGATTAAATGCCACTGGCTAGAGGGAAAGGGAAGCTGAACATGTCCAGAAAGCTGGAGGACAAATAATGGAAAATCAGAACCTAGAAAATTAGCCTAGTTTTTCACAAGACAATCCTTCAAGTTCCCAGGAAATAAAAGCCTTCTGGTGAGAAGAAACAATAGACCTGAACAGCAGGAGTGTTTGGGACTGGAGCCAGGGAACAAGAGTCACTAACAGAGAGTGGTAATTTGGAATGAATTGCTGTTTTGTGTAGCAAAGCACCAGCACACAGCTGGTGCACTGGCTAACCTGAGGATCTGCAGTAACTGCATTGAAATGGTAATGAAGTTTTTATTTTATGATTGCAGATGTTTGTGGATTATTGTTATTAAGCTTATTAGTACAACAGTGCAAATATGAGATTTTTATTTACTTGTTTCTCTTACTTATAGGAGCTCTGTTAAAGTCTTTTTAACCCGAGTCAAGACAACAAAAGGATAGACGAGTACATACATACATATATATAGAGTGTGTATGTGCGTGTGTAGAGCTCCCTTAGACTGGAGGTAACTCTGAGAGTACCCATGGTTACTGCACTCTACTGTCAAGTTATCTCCTGAAAGGTGAAACACTCAACCACTGCAGGGCTTAGTATCACTAGTTCTGGAGTTGGGACATCTCCGTTCTGCTACTCACAAGCCATGGAACTTAACTTTCTTAGGCCTCAGTTCTCTCCTCTGTAAAAGTGGTGTTTACACATTCCACCTCTCTCCTACAGTTAGTGTGAGTATTAAATAACACAGCCTGAATGGATCACTTAGTACTTTATTTTAGCTCTTATCTAGCAAAGTGCTCTGGTGTAGAAGAAAGTTCAAGCATGTTTTTCAAAGGGGTTGCGACAAAAAATCCATTTTATTCACTCTGTCGTGTTGCACAGTGTTCTGCTTGATGAAAAGATTCAAGACAGGTGCACACATGTGTTTCATGTGGATAGTTTTTAAGCAATGGAAAAAATACTATTTGGTTACTGTTGTATAGGTAAGCATAGCAGGTTCTCTTTTAATGACACAGAAACTACTGAAGATCTTGAAATCACTCAAGATACAGTCCTCAGTGAAAGCCAAGTAGTGTCATAGAATGAATTGACAGAAGTATTTGAGATTCCAGTTAGAAAACTCCCTAATGATTTTGCTTTCATTATAGCTCCCTCCCTTGCTGACCGTAGGACAAGGTAAATACCTAAGGAGAGAAATTAGCATTCTCTGGGGAATTTAACTTCCGTATTTGTCAGAATCATTTCTTTAGGTTACGAAACTCAAAATGCCCCCAAAATCCCCTGCATAAAAATAAAGTCATTACCATTATGCATTTGAAAGTGAAAAGGGGTTACCAACAGACCAATTAAAGTGAAGCCTCTTTCATTTTGACTGCCCAGCAATTCCCACCAGTGTGGTGATGCTGACGGTTTAGAACCAATTTGGGTCACTAATGAAGAATACTCTGTTCCCAGTGAAACAGAGCTGGCTTCTAGTCACCAATTTATAGCAAACTGAAAGCTAATAAAAGTTCGTGACTAGATATCCTTCCTATAGTTTTCTAACAAATAAAATTAAAATAGTTTCATAGTCACAGGTTACACAGAGATAGCCTCAGATTTTTTTAAAAGATTCCATTTTAAATACTTGGATTTATAGTCCTATGTTCACCCCAATGTGTTGATAATTTATTTCATTAACTCAAAGTGGCCCCCATGAACTTTGAAAGCAATAACACTGTAAGCTATAAAGCACTAATTTGGGGTGAGGGGAATGTCAGGGAATTGGAAAGCCAGTCAAGTTTCCAAACACATTAGTGTTTCTGAACGACAGCTTCCAGCAAGCAATTACAGGTTATCTTTAAAAAGCATTCTCTGGTACCATAGGTTGTCATTAAGAAAACTTGGATATAAAAACAGGGCTTACAGTTTTATGGTAAGAAGTTATATCTGAATTTTTCTAATTCAGAAGTTACATCTGAATTCTTACCATTTTACCTTAATTGTTTAAGATTTAAATACTTTTAATTCCAAAATGATTCACTTAGAATATGTTGTGTTCCCTAATGGAGATTTTTCCAATGTAAAATTTATATTTACAGCTGTAAGTATGATGTAAGCTTGGAGCAGCCGTGGGCCACCACCTGGAGAAAGACTCTATGAAAACAAAGCCAACCCCAAGGAAAGCCGAGCCAAGGGATGGAGAGAGAAACCTACACTGGTGACATCATCTGAGGCTGCCTTCAATCAAGCAGTGCTTCATGTATCTATAAGCCAATAAGTTCTCGTGACCTATGTCACATGGACCATCCTCCATCACTAAAAGACCAAGAGAGGCATGGGAGATGCCACTCAGTGCTAAGCCTGTGCTTTGCATATGTGGAGGCCCAGGTTCAATCCCCAGCCTCTTGGGGTGAGGGACTACGGTCAGAAACTTGGTGGAAATGCTCCAAACTATGTACATCTCTTGTAGATTCACTGGGTACACTAATTTGTAAGTGATTTGAAAAAAATCACTGTCAACAAATGTATTCATTTTTGTTGACCACTATTTTCCAAACCTGGCTGATGACAGGAACAGCTTTCATGTAACATCTATGAACATCTGTTCCTCTGAACGCATTTAGAGGTGGGATATTCTTCCAGGGAGGAAACTGCTGTCAAAAAGGTGTGGAGGCTGCTCTGCCACACTCCGAGGAAGGACAACATTAAATGAAACCACTAAGTGAAGCAGCCTATTAGATGAGCGAGTCTAAATGGGGGAGGAGACAGGGGCGTCCTTCTTTTCCCAATCTCCATTCTGTTTCCCAGCAGGATGAAGGCAGGGACAGCAGAGGTTTCTACCACCTCTAACCAGCAAATTATGAGGTACTCACTGTAAATTTTGTGTCTTTCCTTCCACCATGGTTTAGTATTTTAGTAGTTTTTTCTGACTTCACTCCTTATTGTGTTTGAGCCACTAAAATAAAGTCCCTGAGGAAGAGTAATTTATCAATAACAGACACTGATTGCTGAGGACCAGCTTGACATGGTACAAGCAGGCAATAATTAATATTAATAAACTGACATAAAAATAGAGAGCCTGTCCTAGGCCTACATGACTTGTGGCAAGGCCACCAGCTGGCTTAATGACAGATCAATCTTTAAGCCAGTGGCCAGAGCTGAGACCAGCAAACAGCCTATTAAGTTCTGGTGCCTCAAAGCAAGATAACATGGCATCTGAAGACTTGACTCGTGCAAATTCCATCTCATCAGGTTAGCAGTTAACCATGGTCTCTTCCCATGTGATTTTTCAAATACGCATTATTCTTCAATCCTTGAACCTTGACCGAGTCAGCAGTTTATCCCCACTGCCTCCTGCAGCCACCAGTGCACCCCCAATCAAGCTGTGTGCCTAATGAAAGCCAAAGACACCATACCTCATGGTCTTAGCCTGTCATTGGGCTTTGACCATCTGATGCCCTTTGTAACTCAAATATAAGTTTTGTCTGTGTTTTATTCTGTCATCACAACTCTGAGCAGGACATTGGCAGTCCTACGTGTGGGACCCAGTAATTTACTTCTCACAGTACTGGAGGTCAGAAGGTCTGAGATCCAGGTAATGGCGGGCACCAAGCCTTGCAAGGGCTGCTCTCTTCTTCCTTGGATGCTGCGGCCTCTGGCACGGAAAATGCCAGGGTTTACACAGCAGAAGGGCAGAAGGGTAAAAAGGGTCCACCTAATTCCCTCCAGTCCTTCTATGTGGCATTTATCTCATCCATGAGGTGGGGACCCTGGAGGCCTAATCACCTCCAAATGACCTTCCCTCTTCCTCCTGTTGCATTGGGGATTAAGGATCATGTGAATTTGAGGGAGGATACAGACATTCGAACAACAGCACCCACCAGAACGATAAGACACACAGTCCACTTAAAACTCGTCTATTCAAGATGTCAGGGAATCACACCTGCTAGGCGCCTCTCACATGCCCCGTCCCCAGCACTCATGTTCTCCCTGACGAAAGCCGCCTTCTCCGCAGGCACATAAGCTTCTGTTCGGCTGAATCACAAGCATTTATCTCAGAAGCGCAGTCTTTGGGAGAGCTGTGTTCTCTTCCTATCTACATGCCCTTTGAGATCACCCCTCAGTTCTGGCGTTCCAGCTTCGACTGACATCAAATCTAGATTTCTGCTCCCTATTACAACAACCTTCTGCATCAGAATTTGAACTTGAGCCTCTTCTTAGATCAGAATATAAGGTGAAACCCAGGTCCATTTCCAAAGAATTTTAATAATAAACCTCATTAGAGAATCTCTGCCTTGAGCTGTGTTATAAAGTGTTGAGTGTGCTCAAAAGCAGCGGCAGAGTTGCTAGCAGTTTCCTATGATTTAAATCTCTGCCTCTCAGTCCCTGACTTTTCTCTTCCCCTAACCCCCTCTCTAACTTAGGAAGGAACCAGGAGGACAAAGATGTTTGCAGCATTACTAACATTTGCCAAGATTTGGGCTGTGTACTTTGCATATCTTTTCTTTGGGGGGGGTCATTTTAATCCTCCATCAACCATATGAGAAAAAAAAAATGAAAAAGATCAATTTTAATAGATAAGAAAACTGAGGCTTACTGAAGTTAAGGGATTCTTCCCAAGAGATAAGTTGGGAAAATATGGGATTTAAACTGTGATACATTTGATTCCAAACTCCATGCTTTTTGTACCACGTCATACTCCACAGTTAAGTTAATATTGTCAGATGAATTAATTAAAAGCTCAGAAAAGACAGTTGCTGGAAGCAACTTGTAGTTGGTTAGCAATTTGTAATAGGCCTACCTAGTTGAGTAGATATAAAGAAAAGCAGGAAAGAAGGCAACTTTCCATTCCATTAGAAAAACCCAGAGCACCCTTTGGACGAAACTGTTCAAAAAAACATCATCATACTCACAAGTGCATTAGAGCATTTGACAGGATTTTCATGTCTCCTGCCTCAGAATTTCAGTCATAGGAGGCACTCAACAAATGGTACAAATGACACAAAATTTACATAGCACTTGGATTTTTAGAGCAAGAGATTTTTTATCATTTCTTGTTTGTTCCCATCTGAAGAGTAAGAATAGAAATGCTAATCACTATGTAACCTTAACTTGAGAAGAGCTCTTCATGAACTCTCCATTCAGTTATTTCATCTTTGGTTAAAAGGTGAATTAGTGTTGAGTACTTTAAGCAGCTATTTGGTAAGGCATCATAAATACATCTCCTCTCTGAGTGATGTGGAAAAGTGAGTACTTGGCCGAATAATCTGAAATGTTATTGTTATTTGACACTTACGTAGCTCATCCTTCCGATATTCAGTAAATACTTCCCCACTGACTTCGAGAAATAGAAAAATTCTCCTTTTAGAGCAAATATTAGAATTGACTGTCACAGAACCTTGTTTCTCTTTGTGTTTCCTTTAAATCCCTTATACTTGTCAGTATGAGAAATCAAAGAAACATGGGTGTTCATGTTTGAAAAGGTGAGATCATGTAAGATGCACATAGTATGGGCTAGGAATGTAGCTCAGAGATAGCCAGCTTGCTTAGTGTGTGCCAGGCTCTGACTTCAATTTGAAACACTGAAAAAGAAGAAAAGGATCAATGTAAACAATTTATTACCAAACTACATGTAATGTATGTGATACTAAGTTTAACATATTCAGACTGGTCAAAAGTTCACAATATCTCCTTGAACTTGGAGGATGAAGCTAATTAATATATTCTTGCAGCGTCAATCAGTTGAATAATTCCACTAATCTTGTCATTTATAAGTTATAGCTAAATGCCAAATAGTAATTAGCATTTTCCCAGAGTCAATAAATCCTATCTGAAGTATCAATAAGGACATAAGCTTTAATCAAAAGAGGTAATTAATAATGGACTATCCTTGTTGATTCTGAGAAGCTATGTGACATTTAAAGGTCTTGGTATATATTGCCGTAGATCTCTATTTCTAAGCAAGGATCCAACATTATTAATCTTCCATTTTATGCTTCCAATCCAAGAAATTTCTCTCCTGCTTCTTTCCCTCTATTCTTTCCCTTTCTATTTCCCTTTCCTTTTTCCTTTTTCTCTACCTTTCCTCTTTTCATTTTGCTTCCACAAGAACTGCTTAAGTGTCTACATGTCAGACCTCAAGATTCAGTGATGAACGCTACAGTATGCATGAATTAAAAACACTTACAAAAAAGGGAAGTGGTACACCCATAAAGAGATGGAATTCAGGCTCACCTACACAGATTAAAGGAGGTGGTAAATGGTACGCAAGCCACAAGAAGTCAAGAAGTTTCAGTAATAGAAAATGTAAATAAATTTTTGTATGTTTGTTTTGGTTGTTGTTTATTTTTGGTATCAAGAACTGAACTCGGGACCTTGTGCTTGTCAGGCAGGCACTTGTGCCACTGAGCTATATTTGCAGCCCATTAAATTTATTTGAATCTTAATTTATATGCACTATATTCCAAAAACATTGAGTTAATGAAACTTTATTGAAATAAGTGAAGTTTAAGCCTTAGTAATCTTTTTAATGGGAAAAAAATCATAAAGCAAGCACTTATCATATCCAAATTCCTGATATTTATTATATTTGATTTTTAGAAATACTTTTTTTCTTATTGGGAACACAATAAAAATTTTTATTAATATTTAGAACATGTATCCATATTTGAGAAATATTAGTTTTATTAGAATCTTATTCTCCAACCTAAAATATATACCATATTTTTTCCCTAACTCTTAACTAACTTCTGTTATTTCCACAAATTAACTTTTACCTGCCATTAATTCATTCAACAAATACTTATTGAAAACCCTCTATCTTCCAGGGATTATGTGTACAGTGAAAAAAAGAAAACACATGGCCTCAGCCCCTATAAAACTTGTGCACAGGTAATCACAGACAGTGTAACATCTTGGGAACGTAGATTTTACTTCAGAAAAATGCTTTTATAATAAAGTTGGCCAGAACACAAATACATCCAAAAATAGGGCATAACTGCCTGCGCTATTTTAAAGCCACAATTTGAAACTACAACACAGGTTTACAATGAAATGGAGTTCAGTTCAAACTCACTGTGCTGCTCCGTAGATCTAGGTCTCTCTCTGCAAAATCAGATTATTAACTCCAGATTCACACCCATTTTGTGAAATTTGCCTGGTATGTGAGCAGGCATAGCCTAGAATGTAGTAAGCCCCAAGCCCTGGAAAGATCTAACATTGTTACTATTGTTTTTGGTATCTTGTTTTATCTGAAATGGAATTGAAATGTTAAAATCCTTATTGCTTGAAAATGATTTATCTTGGTACATTTATGTATTTCTTATTGAGGGAGGCACATCAAGAATTTTTTATTGAGATGTGCTTGTTCAGAAAGTCTTCCTAAATTGTAAGAGCCACCACTCTTGCTTTTAAAATACTTAGGCTGGCTTTAGAATAATCCAGTACTTCCCAAACTTAGCAACTGCTGGACCTAACTTGAAGGATAGTAAGTTAGAAACATCTGGGCCTGTGACACTTGGTACATGTGTCTGTCTCTGTCTGTCTACATGTGTAAGTGTGTAAAGGTTATTTCACCACACTTTACCAATATTTTTATTGTGATTTAGCTAATCAATAACTGAGCTGTTGATTATTGATGTAGCAAGGAAAAGTCAAGCTGAAAACAAACTAACTCCCAGAGATACTTTCTGATACCAGTAATTCCTTTAGAACTCACACATAATGTACCATGTAAAATCTCTCATTTGAATTTTTCCTTCATTTAAAAACTCATAATCAATTGCAAATTATGGTTCACTACACTCCAGTGAAGCTTTCCTACCATTTCTATATAACATGCATAGCAACTGACTTCTCCTTCCCCAAATGTCTGAAAAGGAGGTTTAGAAACTGTTATTCTGGTTAGGTGCAGTGGTGCATGCCAGAATCCCAGCACTCAGGAAGCTGAGGAAAGAGGATCACTGCAAGTTCGAGGCCAGCCTGGACTGCACAGCCCCTTGTCTCAAAAGAAACAAAAGAAAGAAAGAGGGAGAGAGACAGGGAGAAAGAGAAAGAGAGAAAGAGAGAAAGAGAGAAAGAGAGAAAGAGAGAAAGAGAAAGAGAGAAAGAAAGAGAGAAAGAAAGAAAGAAAGAAAGAAAGAAAGAAAGAAAGGAAGGAAGGAAGGAAAGAAGGAAGGAAGGAAGGAAGGGAAAGGAAACTTACTCTGGACAATAGTAGGAAGATCATTTACAATTAGAATCAAATGTCTAATTTACATGAAAAGAATCATAATCTTAAAGCACTTTAAATGGAGTTTGGCAATTATCTAGCAAAGATTAATATGTGATAATAGTTTCACTACTGTTCACATTGTAGAATTTACTGCTGTTTCTTATTAAGTCACATTTTTTTTCTTTTTCTCAATACAATATTTAATACAATAAAAATCAACTCTTATATTGACCCAAATAAAATTGCTAAAATGAATTCTAACACTTTCTGTCTATAAATCGGTACTCAGTAATAAATCTCTAAAATCATTTCCAAATAATAGGGTTTCTTCTTCCATTACATGTTAGTAGACACTCCTCACCAGAGCAACCACATGTAATTGTTTACTCGTTCACACAAGATTTACATTTCATAGAAATCCATGGATCCTTTTACCCTTAAACAAACAGCTTTATTAAAAAGATGTATAGCTTGTAAATGTGTATCATTTTTGACATGGTCTTGTCCTGACCTCATTTCCTTCATAAAAAAAGTTTTGAGAAAAAAAAGGGGTCACAGAAAATAGTTGGTTTCAGGGGAACACTTAAAAGAATAAAAAAGTGATTCATCTGGCAGCTGAAGATTGCTTATTTAGCATAAAAGTGACCCGACTGTAAAACTTCTTTGCCCGTAGCACTATGAGCACTTACAATAAACATAAGGAAGCGCTTTCCAGATGAAGCATGCTGCTGCTGTCTCTACAGACCTTGAAGTAAACTGCAGGGTCTTTCTTCCTTAAGTAATTTTTAAAAAATAATTCTGGATAAAAAGCATAAATCTAACCGCTGTCATTCTAAAGGCTGCTGAGTGAAAGAAGACAAAGAGGCCAAGTGAAGGAACATGCAGGCAGAGAGAGTCCTGTCCTAGAATGCTGGTGTGCATGTGTGAGTGTGTGTGTGTGTGTGTGTGTGTGTGTGTGTGTGTGTGTGTGCACGTATGTGTGGGGGGGGTAAGGTCTCTCCATTTCTGTCTCTTCTTACTTGCTTTACCAACCAGTCCCTGGAAAATCTGATTCTCTCTTCTCTTGTCCTATACTTCTGAGTTGTTCTTTTCTGGTCTCATACAAGCCCTAAGGTTTGGACTTGTCTTGAATCTTGGAGTCTTTGCCACTAAAATATGACAAATATAGGTGAATACATTGATCCAATGGCTCAAAATATCCTGATATGTGTGGAGAGGAGAGCTGAGAGAAGGATGTCTGATGAAGAAGTGAGAGAGATTGTGAAGGTTTGCTTGAGGTTTCATTCAGAGACTTTGACCAAAAACATCTAACATCACCCATGACCAAAGCTAGCGGTTAGTACTTTCCACTTAACTCCTACCACCCACAAACCCTCACCGAACATTAGAAACCCTTGCTCAGCTGTGCTGAGCCGTAGCCGGGATGTCACACAAAGCAGTCTATCCTCTAACCTCTTGCTCTATAATGTGCTGTCTAACAGAAAAAATAGGCCTGTCAACAGGCTTAATTATAAAGTGAAATACATTGTACAGTAAAATACAATTTAATAAAATAACTATGAAGATATAGAAAATGGTGTGTTCCTACTCATTCCTTTATGTAACTTATTTTCCTCCTTTCAGCTGCCTTCCAGTTTAATCTGATGTCATCTGTATAAAATTTCAGGCAAGAGAGGGAAGTAAGAAGGGTCATAAAATATAATTTGCTCTGGGTCACTTATACTGTCTGGAGGCATCCTAGCTCAGGACTCGGTTGCCCATGCCCCCACAAGACCTCTCCTTGGTATTCATTATGCTAGTCTTGGCCAGCAGTGGCATAGCTACAGCCTGCTGAACAAACACCTGACAAGATCTTTTTCTCCTGCGTTTAACAGTGGCAGAGACAAAGCCCTAGTTCCTCAGGTCAGAGTTGGTAGTTTCAATCTTCAAGTTGTCCTTTAATTAAAAAGATAGTTTTTCTTCATTAGGGACAAAAAAATAACTGGCCCATTTTATCAGGAATAGATCAGCATGAAACATCCATTCTCAGTTTCAAAGTTAGGATGAGAAAGTGGCAAATGATTAATTCCTGAATAGGTCAGTGATATTCAAGGGACCAGAAGTTAAGGGACAGTCTGAAATGCCCACTAGTGGGTGTTAGGCCATTTAAACTTCTCCTAATGTTTCCTGCAGTGTTTTTACTCAGACCTGTGCACATGTAAAACTGGATGGCAACGTGCCAGAGTCAGATGAATTATACCAATAAAGGACCAGGAACTGAGCTAGGATTGCTTAGAAAGCAAAGCCTCCAATCTAGTATTGTAGAGCTAGTAAGAGATAAATTTTAGCCAAAGGAAGAACTGTATCAGTTCTTGCAAATTGGGATTACAAGCTTGATGTTAGCTAACTTTCTCAAAAAGGACAGACCCTTAGGGGCAAGTTCCTTTCTTTCTTTTTTTGCTGTGTTACTAATTCTAAAGTTTCACAAAAGATTCATAATACAGGAACACCAAAAAAAAAATATTAAGAACATTTTTTAGCAAAAAGTTTAATCATTGGTCAATTTCATATCAAAAGATGAAATCTATTTTTTAGCACTTAGTATTTCAAGCATTAAATAAATTTTTCCTTTAGTATAGAAATGAATTATTATTTTGGTTTTTTGGGGTTTTTTTTTTTTTTTGCGGTACTGGGGATCGAACTCAGGACCCTGCGCTTGCTAGGCAAGCGCTTATTCCACTGAGCTATATCCCCAACCCCTGAATTATTATTTTGTAAATTTCTCTTGAATTCCAACAGTGTGGCAACAGTAAGAGTATTCTCATTAGTAATATGAAAATCACCCTAAAATCTGCAACCATATGATAGTCTTAACACCGTCCCCATGTGTTTGATAACCACATAATTACACAGCGTAACTCTTCTTTAGCATCATCAGTGAAAAGGAGCTGCAAGAAAAGGAAATTCCCAATATAAGTAAAGTGCACATACACACACACACACACACACACACACACACACACACACACACACAGAGTTGGTTGGTTCAATTTAACATGGCCCTAAAAGAGTAGTAATAGTCATACCTTTGAGAATTTCACTCAAAGATGCCTTCAACACATCAAACCCTTGCTAAAATGCATTTGCTGCATTGTAAATAAAACCGCCAAAGGCATTTCATCGACATTGATCTACTTTTTGCTCTTTTTAAATTGGCCTACTGACTAAATTTTCATATGGCCAGTCACTAAATAGACTTTGCTCTCTCATTGGTCTTCACTCTGCACAAGTGCGGGAACAACATAGTAGTGTTTTTTTTTTTTTTATTTTAAAGAGGAAAGATATATATGGATATTCATGGCATAGTAGTGTTTCACAATGACATTCCTGCTGGTCCTTATTTTCAGCCTTGTTATGTGACTAATAGCCAACTAAGAGTTCTGGATACATGATTTCAGATCGTCCTCTTGACCATTCAATGTGACAAGTACTTTAGAATAATTATATGCATTCTCCAGGTGAGGAAACTGTGGCTTAGCAAAATTTAGCCATTTTCTCAAAATGACAGGGTAAGAGGCAGAACAAGCACCAAGCACAGAGTTGTGACTACCACCAAATGACCATTAGCCCACTTCCAACTTGAAAACAGGTGCTTGGCACTTGTGCAGCACCCTCCATGAAACAGCTGTGCAATTCAGAGGATATTCATATATTTGGCTTAGTGAACAATGTGATCTACAGGCTTCATTTAAAACAAAAACATCCTCGTCAGAAGCAGTTGCTCAGAAAACCACTCTGGCAAAAACAGAAAATGTTCCAACCAGGATTACACCGGCTTCTGTGAACACACATCTCTCTGCACCTTCTTTCTTCCCAGGGCCTAGTGGGAAAGCGTGAAGTCGACGGAAACGCCAAGTCTCCCGAGGTTTGGCAGGCTTGTCTCTCACCGCTGGTTGATGTGACCACACAGGATGTCCACACAGCTGTTCTGGACCCGGCCCCTAGGGGTGTGGCAATTCAGACCAGCATGGGTGGGAGCAGTGTGCTGACCACACGGCCATGTTCCTGTACTGGCCCTGTCAGAATCCAAGTGATCAAGGAAAGAGTGTGTTCTTTCACGCCCTTCTCACACACTCGCACTTACTCCAAGAAAAAGAACAAGTTGAAAATTCCACATGGTCTGGGGTTACGCCAGGCTTCCAAGCAGCCATGTGCTGATTTGTAGGAGTGCTTGGGTTTCAACAGCCCTGTCAGTACACTGTGTCAGCGCTCATCCCACTGATGTGATCAAGCTGGGAACTTGCTCTGCTGTGGAGGTGGGCCTGTCCCTTCCTTCCCTCCAAGGAGTTCCTGTGAGCTGAAGGATCACGAGGCGCAGTTCGAATTCAGCATGTGCGATGGCAGGTAAGGCTTCACCTCAGCAGAAGATCTTTGGTGTTGTTGGTTTTTTTCTTTCCAAAAGCTACAAGGCAAAAGCCAGCTTTTAACACGGGAGGCTCACTGGGGTGGTCAAGGAGAATAGCACATTGGCATTCACATCAAGCAGAAAAGGACCCAGCCGCTGTTAGAAAACCCGAGGGAAATGGAACCCAAGGAGGTTCGCTACTTACACACTAATGATGTTTATCTGCACAGGAGGCTGCTTCTGTGCTAGTACTTTATATACAATTTAGAAGCCATTAAAATTTAATTTAGGATAATTCATTATAAATGTATTTTCTACTGGAGGTTGCAGAACTCGAACATCTCAGTACTCTCTGTTTTTACTTGCAAAGTGTTTTGCCTCCACTGCACAGTAAAAAGTACACAGCAAGTCACCCACCCAGAGTAATCGGCTCCTCCCTCTAACCTCGCTCCTGAATATTCAAACACACAGCTGTGGGCGTGAAGTGAGAGGCAGGAATCTTGACAGTGAAGATCTCTCTGTTTTACATAAATTGAGGCACTTTGGTGCTTGGGAACTGGGTTTTCCAGACTGTTAGAGATGCTTCCCCAATCCTAATTGAGAACATTGTTATCAGCATCCTGGAACTGTAAAAGCCAAAATTACATATCAATTTAAATTAAACAGGAATGAGCAAAGAAAAATTGAAAAGCACTCTAATATCTTTAAAACCTTCTATTCCTTGGATTATCTACATAGTTTTATATGGATAGCTATCTGCCCATTTCCAATCTAAAGTAATAGAATCAATAGAACATTAGAATCCAGAACTATTCTTTCATATTGGACAAATCGCTTATTCATTCTCAGCTTCAAACTTCATCTGAAGTTGAAACAAAATGAATCATAATACCCAGGTACTACAGGGACGTAAGAAATGAAATCTTTCGCCAATCCATAAACTCAGTGAAAGCAGGAAATCTGGGCTTTGTGTGTTGTCTACTCAATTGCTGTGTCTTCAGTAGCTAGGAAGTTGCCTGGTGTATAGATACTTCTTCCATGGATGAAAGAGTCCCTTGCACAATAAAAGAGATACAATATGAAAAATGCCTGTCCTTTAGTTAATTTTAACACATTTGCACCCTTAACACCCAGTAGACTCCAACTTCTTTTCCACTGCACTAATCCAAATGCTTAAGGCTGAATTCTTTTGAATCGAACTCATACAAGTTAATGTTCAGAAAATCTTACAGATTCGCATTGCACATTATCTCTGGTGCTCTCCTTCTTTTATTCTTCTTCCCAAGTCCATTAGAAGTAGAGTTAATCCAACTTCCAGAATGTGTTTCAAGTTTATCTTTTTCTGTCTACCTTCACTGCCTTCGTCTAATTGAAGCTGTAATTCCCGGAATGGACTCTGGAATACAACCTCCGAAGTGGCCTTTCCCACTCCACTATGCCGTGGCAGTCCTTGCTGGCCCTCCAGCCTCATCTTATACCATTTTCCCTTTTGCCCACATACCAACCTTCTTTCTGTTCCTCAAATCAAGGTCTTTTGGGTCTCCAGTCTTTTATCTGCTGTTGTCTGTACCTAGGAATGTTTTCACCCTGGCATTTACATAAGTGTTTACTGCACATGCACTAGATCTCTGCTCAAATGTCCCAGTTCAGAGAGACTTTTCCCTGATCATCACGTTTTCTCTGTCATGTTTGTTTATATGACTTAGCTGTTTACACACTTATTGAATCTAAGCTAAAAAGGTGCTCCTATCACACATGGAAGAAAGTTCAAATTCCTTGCCATAGCCCAAGGCTTACGTGATAGTGCTGCCGGGCTGTCCTAACTCACCTCCTATCATTTTATTCCCTGGTGCCACCTTCCTGCATACCTTACCTCTTCTTTACCACAGCTACTTTGCTATCCCAGTCAGGAAAGAAGTGGATTCAAAAATCATGATTAAAATAAATATAATACCGAAGCGTGGACATCTAGATCAACAGTAGACCACATGGTTGGCATGTACAGGGTCCTGGGTTCAGTCCCCACTTCCAAAAACAACTACCACCACCAAAGAAAAAGGAAGTGAATATAAAATAGAACTGATCAAAGTAAATAAACATAGCAAAAATAAAGTAAGGTATATTCAGGTCAGAAAGCAAAAAAAAAAAAAGAAAAAGAAAAAGAAGAAGAAGAAGAAGAATTGAAATATTAGAGATAAAGCAGAAGAAATGAAAATTAAGGAACGCCAATATTTGCATGAATGGAGTACTCAAACAGACAAATAGAAAAATTTAAAACTATATATAAAGTTATAATATAAGAATTTTCTTGAAGCATGACTTTTAAATCTCTATATTACAAAGACATACTGTACCATAACAGAGATAACTGACCTAGAATGGTCAATAAGTAGTCATACCCTAATAACATTATTAAATACTTGAAAGAAAGACAGAATCAGACAGAAATCACATTAACTATAAAGGTAAGAAATCATATTAGAGTAAGATTTTGCCCAATCAATTGTTCATACCAGAAACAATAGAGTAATGCCTGTAAAATACTCCACAACCAGCAAATCAAGAATTCTATATGTAGGCAAACTGTCTCAGAGCAATATACAGTACAGATGATTTTAAATATGCAAGAATTCAAAGAATATTGTTGTCATGAATACATCTCAGTGGAACTACTAGAAGAAAAATTTCAACCAATCAAGAGATAACTATGAAACTATAGCAAAAGGACTGGTAATAGTCACTGAAAATATTTAACTCTACAATTAAAATTAATGTATTTGAAGTTTATGGTGAAGAAATATACTGTGAATGATATAAGCCAAACAGTAAGGTAGAATTCAACTAAAAAAATAGACGAATCCTAGTCCTCAGAAGACTGAGGCAGAAGATTGCCATGAGGTCAAGGCTAGTCTAAACTACATAGTAACACCCTATCTCAAAAAATAAAACAATTGTAAAATCATAAATGAAAGAGTAAAGCAGGAAAAAATTTGAATACTATAATTAAGTTCTTCCATCTGCAAGAGCTTAGAGTGAAATGTTATTTTAAACTAACATATACAATTCTACAAAGAGAACATTAAGAAAGTTAATTAACTAAATTGAGGAAAACATAAAAAGAGAAAAAGGTAATAAATAAACTACCTTTTCATTGTCCACGCAAAGAAATTAATAAATAAAATTTGAAGATTAAGACTAATTTATAGTTGTGAATATGGTAAAATAGAAATATAAACCTCTTTAAATCCCAGAAAAATGTCATATTGAAAATGAGCAAGTAGATGAACCAAATAGGCCCTTTTTAAAAAATTATAAAGCAGAAGCATGACATAAATTAATACAGCAAAACAAATGCCAAACATTACCACCATACTGGTAAATGTAAATCAATTTACTTCCTCTATGATAGCGGAAATCTTTAAAGATTGAACCACAAAGTAAAAGCCAATTTTACACTAAATACAACAAAAAATCCCTGAGATAAACTAGCTGAAAGGTCTAAAAATAAAAGATTAGTCACAGAAATACAAAAAACAATGTAAAGTACACCACTAGATCCTTTTATCAGACAACATGGAATTCAGAAAAAATAGCATCAAATAAAACAAAGAACAGAATTTAGTAATACTCCAGTGTTCATTTTCAGTGAAGACATAGCAATTAATATAGCTATGAGCCAAGTAACAAGAATAATATTCATAGATCAAAAATTATAGGAGATTACAGAAAAATAGACACAGCATACTAATCTTGGGAGACTTTGGTACACCTCTCCATGGTTCAACAGATAGTCAAGAAAAGAAAGACAGTAAGTAAAGGTTGAAATACCATAAATAATATAGTTAATAAAATGAAAATTATCAGAATACTATAAATTCTATAATCTGAAAAACACAGAGTGCACCACCTTTTCAAACAAGAAAACTGTAGAAACTTTTCATGAAATCTACAACTATTGCAATAATATAGACAACATTCTTTGACACACTAAAGACTAATCACAATATTACTAATTATGTAGATACTCTGAACAATACATTAGCAAAATGAATCTAAGAGCTAATTTTAAAAATAAAACATCATTGTAAAATGGTGTCATATTTGTTCAATACTAGAAACTTACTAATACAGTCTATCGTATCACCGAATTCAAAGAACAGTACCAAACAACTGTCTACAGAAGCTGAAAAAGCATTGAATGAAACTTATCAACCTTTCTTGACACAACAAACAAAAAAGAAAACATTGAATAATTTGAAAATAGATGTTATCTAATCACGACAAAATGTATGTAATCCAATTCAAAGCCTTCAAAACATTCATTTTTTTTTACTTTTATGGAAACATTTTTATGATGTTGGCTAGAATTCACTAATATTACTACTATTTTACATTTATTAAGCACTGTTAGTCTATAAAATTACCCCCAAAAATAAATCATAAGAATAAAAATGTAAGAAATTAGTAAAAATATAACTAATTATAGATGACATAGTAATATAACTGGAAGATTAAAGCAAGTGCACTAATGACTTCTACAAACAGTAAGATGTTCTCAAATCATTGAGGAAAAGAACTAGTCAGTATGTGGTATAGAAATATGTAAAGTAATATCTATACCTCCTATACCACATGTACTTTACCTCATGAATTCTGCGTGTGCCAAAGATTTAAACATTTCTAAATGCAGCTGTAAAACAATAAGAAAAACACTTGAAAATTTATAAATCTGGATTTAGGAAGATCTGTCTAATCCTTATGTATCAAATCCCCAAATCATAAATTCTTTTATTGATAAGATTGGTTACACAAAAATAAAATTTTTATGGCCAGAAGCATCAGAACCTTTTTGAAAGATAAGCAAGGGACTATATTTGCAACATATCACAAACAAAAATTTAGACTTCTTAATACATAAATTGAAGCTGGGTGTAGGGGTGCACTCCTGTAATCCTGGCACTCAGGAGGCTGAGGCAGGAGGATTGCTGTGAGTTCAAGGCAAGCCTGGGCTACACAGCAAGTTCAAGGTCAGCCTGCACTACATAGTGAGACCCCTTTTCAAATATAAATATTAATATATTAATATAAATTGATAATACCATAACCCTTCCAAAATAGAGAAAAGGGAAATAAAATTGGCTCTTAAGTAAATAACCAAAGTATATTATGTGAAAATGGTGTAATTCAGTGAAAATAAAACAGTATAAAATAGTTTGTTGAATGAAAAGGGAACAGTGTATATAGTAAGTCATTTGTTGGGTAAAAAGGAGGAAAATAATATACATTTTCTTTTATATGTAGAAATAAATTCTAGAAGATAATTAATTCATTAAAAAAGAGAAATGTAAAAACTACAAATCATGTAACATTTCTTACCTCTCAGCTGGTAAAAATAAAGAGTTAGCTAACATGCTCTGGGAGCAGGACTCTGGGAGGAAAAGTATTTTCTCATGTGTTTCTGATAAGAGTATAGAGAAATGTACTACTATCTATACAAATTACAAATGCTAATCTTCCAGCCAATGGTATTTTTCATTGGACGAAACTCTAGCCATACATTAGTAATGTATGAAATGTATGTACAAGATTACTTGCTGCAACAAAAACTGTGAAAATATTTTAATGTTCGTCACTATGGAAGTAGCTAAGAAATACTTGTACATGTATGTGATTATAGGTAATTGCTAAAAACTAAACAGAAACACTGTACTACTGAAATTGGGTGGTATCCAAAGTATATTATGTAAGAACAGTGTAATTAAATGAAAATAAAACAGTATAAAATGTTTGTTGAGTGAAAAGAAAATAGTATATATAGTAAATCATCTGTTTGGGTAAAAGGGGGGAAAATAATATATATTTTCTTTTATATGCAGAAAGGAATTCTAGATGTACTCAAGGAATGAGGAATAGCTGTTACCCATAAGGTGAGAACGAAGGGGTGAGTGGTGATAAGTATGGGTGTAAAAGACACTTTTCTTTGTACAATTCCCCAGGTGCTTTTGAACTACAAGACTGTCTTCGCTATCCAAAATTAAATTTTATAATGCTTAAATAAAAAAGAAAGAGTTAATTGTTATAAAGCTAATACTGGTTTGTGGCTTTTTTTTTTCATTTTTCTTAGCTATATGCATTATTTAATGTATCTGATAAAATTTTAATGGCATTCATTGAGTATACATTTCACCGTACACTATTTCCTTTTCAATAAAAATTTAACACTTGTATAATCCTCAACATTCCCAGTAGAAGGGAACTTCATAGAAGGGCTAAACAATAAAGATGATGGATTTTAGACTCTCAATTACTTCCCTAAAAATAGTTTACCAAGAGTGTGCAGTTTCCCAGCGATATTGTCTAATTGGTAGAATTGAACTCAGAGACTTTGCACTGAGATACATCCCAAGTACTATTTTATTTTATTTTATTTTTCATTTGGTGGTGGGGTCTTGCTAAGTTGTGAAATTGCCCGGGCTGGGCTAGAACTTTTGATCCCCCTGATTTGGGCTGCCATAGTGCTGGGATTATAGGCCTATAACCACCTTGCCCAGTTCAGAATTCTTATAATCAAACTGTTTTGTTTTTAAGCCTTTATTTTTAGAGCAGTGCCATGATTACATTTCTCTCAGTGCTGAGACAAAATACCTGGTCCTAAAATTAAGGAAGGAAAGGTTTATTTAGTTCACAGTTTATGGAGGTTTCAGTCCATACTTGGCTGGCTCCAAGGCCAGGTGGCACATGGCAGAGGGTAACAGTTCATGGCCTCAGAACACAGCAAGAACAACAAGAGCAAAAAGAGAGAAGGCAAGCAGCTTCTTTCCCTTCCGTACATTGTATGCAAACTATCCACCCAAGGACAGGTGTAGAACTCACACCCATGAATCAGTCATAAACTCTAGAAGCCCGGCCCTTGACTGCATGAGGCTTTGGGGGGACATCCAGAACCAAACCATAGCAAGCAGTTTCAGGTTCACAGCAAACCTGGGAAGAAGAAAGAGATTTACTATTTACTTTCTTTCCCCACACATGCATAGCAGCCTGCAAAATCAACATTCCCCCTAGTAGAATGGTACTATTTATTACAGTTGATGAACCCAAACTGACAGCTTAGTTATCGTCATAGGTCCACAGTTCATAGAGTCCATGGTTAGTTTCATTCCTTACATGGCTTTGGACAAACTTGTGGTGACATATATCAATTATTATAGTTCTAGCTAAATGTTTTTCACTGCCCTAAACATTGATGTGTTATATTCATCCCTGTCTCCCTACTAACCTCTGACAGCCACTGATGATACTGATTTTATCTTTTACAGAATGAAATATATTTGGCATTATGCAGTGTAGAGTCCTTTCTGATGGAGTCCTTCATTTAGCGATGCACATTTAAGTTTTGTCCAAGTCATTCCATGACTTGATAACTCATTTCTTCATAACTGTGAATAATATTCCACTATCTACGTAAACCAGGGTTTATCCATTCAGCTACCAAACAATACCTTGGTTGCTTCCAAATTTGGGAAATTATGAATAAATCTGTTTTAAATATCCACATGCAATTTTTATGTGAATATGCATTTCCAACTCCTTTGGGTAAATTGGATAAACATCAAGAAGCTAGGCCTTGGTACCTAAATATACATAGTATACAGGTATATTTAGCTTTGTAAGAGTTTTTGTTGCTCTACATCTTGCCCACTGGTCCTCAGGTTGTTTTTCTCTTTTTTTTTCTTGCCAGCACCATGCTGATTTTATCATAGTAGCTTTATAGTATAATTTCAAATCAGGGATTGTGATGCCTCCTGCCTTGCCTTTGTTGTCTTTGCAATTACAGGTCCCTTCTGGTTCCAAATGAATTTTAGGAACGTTTTCCCTGGTTCTGTGAAATATGTTAATGGCAGATACAACAACCAGAACTTATGGGATCCAGTGAAAACAGTCCTAAGGGAGAAATTTATAGCCATGAATTCTCATATCAGGAAAACAGAAAGAGGACAAATAAACAACCGAAAGTTAAACCTCAAACTCCTCAAAAAAGAAGACCAAGACCAATCCAAAGCCCATAAAAAGGAAGGGATTATAAGATCTGAGTAAAAATTAACACAATGGAGACCAAGAAAATAATACAAATAATTAATGAATGGAAGAGTTGCTTCTTTAAAAGAATAAATAAAATTGATAGACCCTTAGCCAATCTTATTGTCTCCCTTGTGTAAGAAGCTGAAAGATTTAATAAGGCCCAAGATATACAATAGATATTGTGTAATGGGAAGAAACTGCTCAAAAGGAAAGAGAAACTGGAATGGGGGAAAGGAGAAAAGAAAAAAGGGGATATATATATATATACACACACACACATATATATATAGATACACACAATAGATAGTTATACTACTAATTTATATTAGTTCATTGAAAAGAAGTTTTATACCTATACTATTTGATCAATTTTTCAGGCTCATATCTTATAATATGACAGCTACTTTGAAGATAACAGTACGCAATGTACTAACCATTATTACTCTCCTACAATCTTGTTTTGAAATTTTATACCATTGTTTTCACTGTTTTATTTTTCTTTTCTTTAGAAAAAAATAAGGTGCTTCAATTCTCATGTCACATGGCTCAATCAAACACCAAATGTAGTTCTATCCCCCTCTGATAAAAATAAGAAAATAATAAACATGAAACAACTCTTACTTTTTATTATTATATCTCAAATTAATTCAATAATTATATTTAGATAATATATATTCCTATGGATTATATGGGTTATTTCCATGTCAAAAATGAGAGCAGTAAAGATCAGCCCATTAAGCATTGGAGTTTTTATTACAATTGCAATTTGATACTTTTTGCGTAGCCAAATATGGCTTCTCAATATTTCAAAACCACCTGCAAAACTTAGCCCTGGAAACAGTACTCAGGGTCTAAGTAATCAGTGGCCATGATGAGGAGCACGACGCAAAAGAGTAGAAACATACTTTCGATTCAGCTTATGTTCAGTCTGAACTTGAGCCCATTGCTGACTGTCTAACTTACTCTTCTCTCATTGCTGGGACAAAATACGTGACACCCAAAGTGAAAGAGAGAAAGGTTTTCTTAGCTCACAGTTTGTAGAGGTTTCAGTCCTTAATTAGCTGACTCCAAGACAAGGCAGCTTGGCAGAGGGCAATCACAGAGGCGAAACAGTTCATGGCAAACAGAAGGCAGCAGAGGACCTTACCAGTGTGTTTCTGCCCCCTTTATGTCATTCAGGCCTCTCAGGGCAGGTACCTCTCACACACTTAATCCTAGTGGCCTTGATGCTAGCATCGTGCCATGAATCAATTCCAGAACCACACACTCTACAACCAGCCACCTCTGAAAACGCCCCCCTATGACCACATGAGGCTTTCAGAGGACATCTAAACACAGCCATAACACTAACAGAACACATTCATAACAAGAGGAGAGCTTCCTGTTCTTTTTATGAAGCTTTGTAACCTTGGTTTCTGAGGCTGTGTTTTGGGGGAAAAAAAAAGAAGAATCACTTCCTGATGATTTTTCTACTGAAAAAAAATTTCATCTACAAAACAGGATTAAGAAAGGAACAGGCTTCACCTAGAGATATACAAGTGATAACGTTTTGTTGTTATAATTGAACTGAAAATCCAATCACCCATTATTGTTTTTATCTGAGTAACTGTGCACCAGAACATTAAAGAAGAAAAACAAAAAGTAAAACTACTGTTTCCAGGGCACTTTTAAGAGGTGTTCAGTATTACGAAGACTGAACAAACCACATAATTATGACAATTACTATGGCAACTAACGAAATTTTCAAATCAAACTGCCCACTCTCAAGGATACCCACACAAAGCTCTTAGAGCGAACATCCACTTCCTCCTCAATGTAGAGAGTGCATGCTGGGAAGGCCACACCATCTTATAACCAGTGAGCAAAGCTACCTACGTTAACTCTGCTACTTTATTTTCACTTGATTATTCTGTGTGGCAGACAGGAGCTCTTGCAGCTCTCCATTCAAAAATGGAGACCCAAGAATTGGCTGCTGGTTTATAAAAACTCCATACTGAGCCTCAAGCAAACACCATACTAAATTAGCAACACCATCCATATGCTTGCTCCTCCATGCGCTCAAAGTCATGAAAATAAGTTCTCTCAAAATAACTCTTCTATCACATAATGTATCTTCTTCTCGTGAATCAGATCATTTCAGTCTGTCTGATTTAATTTTCTAAAACCAACTCCCTTAGATCCATATGAGCCTTTCCTCAAATAAATGCCACAGGGGAAAGCTGATAGGTAATAGAATTGTAAATGTTGTAAGTGGTTCAGTTTAAATTTGGTTAGAATGTTCTGTTTTGTTTTGAAAAACGACAAAACTTTAGAGTCATTGTCATGCACTGATCAGGAAAGACTCACTGGGGAGATCAAAGTCATTGCAAAAGGCTAAAAAGCTGGATAAAGTGAAAAGAATAATATGTGTCCTAGAACTCACACCAGTCTAACTGGGAAGAAAGAAGTCACTGGACAGAATTCTGCTTATATCAGTAACATCACAAGTCACTTGCTCTTCTTGCTTCTGTCTCATGAGGCAGAAACAGGAACTTTCAGTGCAAAAAAGCCAGAGGAAGTGACTGACCTGCATCTTCTTAGCAGGACTGATACCAAAAAAAGGAAATTGAGATTTCGTCTACTAGGTCATATGAAGTTAGGTGAATCCACTGCTAAGATAGAAACTGTCCCAACTCACAGCAAAGGTATTATCATAATCATAACAATTAACAATCTAGCAATCACCGGAAGCCTATACAGTGCTTTACATAAACACTTCTGATACAGGAGATTTATATTCCCAACCTGCTAGATGTCAGCTGTCCTGCGTTTGTGTCCTCTGAAACTGAATTACGAAGGATAAAGGAGACTAAAATAGGAAAGATCTCCACTCACCCCTCAGGGAAGTATGTTAAGTCTGGCCTTTGTGACTTCATCTTGAGGGCTTGCCTTCTTTAGATGCGCCTCCAGCCACAGTTCTGATACCTCTCCCTCTTACTGACTTCCTTGAGAGCCCAGTGCCTTTCTGACTATAAGGTAATTTTTTTATCCAACTTACCTGCCTGTAGCAGTTCCACTGAGTCCTCATTTTCAGGATACCACTGTTACCCCCACTTTACAGATGAGAAAACCAAAGCCCTCAAGGCTAAGCAACTCAGCTTTTAAAACCTGAAATGACTGTGAGGGTTGGAAAAAACATTCAGTGTTTTCATTTAGATTCTTAGCTTTCAAAGTGTACAGCAAAACTAAAAAAAAAAAAAAATCTACAATGTGAGTTTTGATGGGCCTAATGTTTAATGGGAGGGCGTTTCTATAGTTAACAGAAAATGTCACCCACAAATGACTCAGATCTGGAGGTAAGAAAAGCTAGGGCCCTCACAACCAGCCCGGGGTGGCATACCTAAATGACCACTGTAGTATTTTATTATTTTTTTTTCACCATAGTATTTTAAAAAAATAAGTAAGTGTAATATTGGTAACAAGGAAGTAAACAGATGCGGAAAACAAACAATTCAATTTTTTGTGATTTATGGCTGGAAAACAGAGGTCATTCAAAAACAGCTACTTTAATTAATAATTTCAACTTTTCACCCATGAAAATATTATTTTATTCATTGACTATTACAAGCCTTTCCATAAGGCTATAATCACGCTATAATCAATTAGCACAAATGTAGTACCATAAAACAACACAAATTACGTATGGTATAGCTCAGGCTAGTGGGGGTCTTTGCAAGGTGTTTGTAGGGTGTATTTCCTTCTGCAGATTCCAGAGGAGAATTTGTTTCTTGCTCATTTGAATTAACTATAAAATTTAATTTTTTTAAGGGGGAAACTAAAGTCCCCATTTTCTTGCTTCTTATAAACTGAGGCCCGGTCCCAGCTCCAAGAGGTCACCGTGTTCCTTGGCTCATGGACCTATTTCTCCACCTTGGTTATCGTTTGTGTCCAGATGTCCCCCCAAAGCCTCGGGTAGTCATGGAGTAGGCTTTTAGAGTTTCTGATTGATCCATGGCGCAGTGCTGGGATTATGGGTGTGAGTGCTATACCTGCCCTGGGGCAGGTAGTTTTCATACAATGTAAGGGAGGAAAAGAGGCTGCTTGCTGCCTTCCCTCCCTTTCCACTCTTGTTGCTTTTGTTATCTTCTGCCGCCATGAACAGTTGCCCTCTGACATGTGTTACCTGCCTTGGAGCCAGCCAAGTATGGACTGAAACCTCCACAAACTGTGAGCTAAACAAACCTTTCCTTCCTTAATTCTGGGCATCAGGTGTTTCGTGTCTCAGCCACAGAGAAAAATAACCAAGACAACATTCAAAGCCAGTACTAACAATTTGAGTCCCTCAAATCTCTACCTTCTTCCATCTCATCTCTCTGACGCAATGGGGAAGACTCTTCCCTCGTAAGGACATTAGATCTCCATTCAGTCCAAAATCATCCTTTAGTCTTAAAGTTCACACTTTTAATTGTATCTACAAAATTTCCTTTGCCATATAAGGTAGCATTCTCAGTCCTACCCCATTCTACGTATTTACAGGCCTAGTTCTGGATATTAGTGCATAAATATCTTCGGGGATCATTGTTCTGACTCCACATTCATGAATAAGAAACAAGTTGAAAAGTTTTGTTGTTTACTCTATTTCTCTTTAATTTTTATTGAGGTATATCAATGTAAATTCAACTATGCATCTTTAAAACGCACAATTTTATGAGTTTTCATCAGCCTTCAAAGTATTCATGCCTCTTGGTAACCTACCCTTTCTTCCTTTCCCACATCCCCATCTGTTTTCTGTCATTATAAATAATCGTACATTTTCTAGAATTTCATATAAAAGAAAGTACACAGAATATATTCTCTGTCTGGTTGGTTTGGCTTCTTTCAACATCCGAAATTGTGGCATAAATCAATATGACACACCCATTCTACTCTTAGATACTATGCTTTTTACTTTTTCCTGTCTGGAACAGTATGTTACAAAGAGAAAAAAGACTAAAAACAACTATAGATTTGTAACCCCCTCATCCATCCCAACATCTCAGGGATAAATACAAATTCCAGGAGAATTTAGGCACTTGGAATCCATGACACTCAAACAATGCTTCACTTAATCAGTGTTTGTTTGAGCTTTTTGTTTTGTTTTGTTTTGCTAGTTTTGTGTTTTGTTTCGTTTTATTTCGTTCGTGGTAATGAATTTGGGACCTTCACACTAAGCTACATCCTCAGCTCTGTTTTTGTTTTTGAGACTAGGTCTTGTTAAGTCACTACGTTGTTCAGGCTGCAGGCAAACTATTGATCCCCTGCCTCAACCTCCCAGGGTACTGAGATAACAGATATGTGTCATCATGCTTTACCATATCCGTTAGTTTTGGTTACATAAAGCCTATTTCCAAAACTTAAGAAAACAGTCACTTTTCTGTGCCTACATAATTTGAACCGGGCTTTTCTGGGCGGTTTCTCTGCTAGGATGAGCTGGGTTTCCTCAGCAGCTGCAGTCATTAGGTAGGTTGGTAGGTGCTGAGTGAACAGTTTGCTCAGCCTGAAGGCTGGTTCTGACTGTCCGCTGTTGCTGGCTGCCAGCAGGGCACAGAGATGATTGGATGAGAGTCTCCAGCAAATTAATGTACAATGATGTTTACCTGGCTGCAGTCACAGGGCTCCCAAGAGCAGTAGGTGTAAGCAAGCTGCAATACACAATTGTGTTATAAGCTTGGGAACTCACACTCCCAAGCTCAGATGAAAGAGATAAGAACTTCTTGATCAGAGGAGAAAGTATCACACAGAAATATGGCAAAGGGCATGGGGAACAGTAGAATTTGTACCCATTTCCACATCTCACCACGTCTGACACTCCCTTTCCTTCCCTTCCTCCACTTTTCTACCACTTACCTGTGCTTCAAGCCATGGCTCAAATTCAATTTCCTTACCCATCACTGAGCAGAATCCATTCTATCTCCTCTAATTTACCAATGACCTTATTTCTTCCTAAACCCAGGGAACTTTTTCACTCATCATCTCATTTGGAGCTTCAGTGTCACTTGACATAATCCTCTCTGTTGGCTCCCGTGACACTTTCCCTTATTTTCCTCTCAGCTACTTCCTCATGCTGTCCTTTATGGAAAAAGTGTATAACTGGTACTTGGTACACACACACACACACACACACACACACACAAGATCAAACTTGGTTTGTTGAATGAATAATTGAGTGAGTAAATGAAAGAATAAATAAAATAGGGTGATGTTTCCCCATCCACTTAAATGTTGGAGCTCGCCAAGCTTCAGTTGCAGTTTATATGCTGATAACTTCAGGTTTTATATCTCTATCCTGTATGCAACCTCTGACTGTGCATACTTCCTGATGTCATTCCAAAGCCAACCCACCATATTCTGATCTCTAACCCCGCTCCCAGACCTACTTCACTTCCAAAATTCCTCCACAGTCTGCCCAGTCACCCAAACCACAAATCCAAGTGTCATCCTTGGTTCCATCCTATGGATCATCAGGTCCTGTTGGTTTCCACTTTTTTCTACCTTCCCCTTTCTCTCCAGCCACACCATTTCTACTTTTATTGAACTTCGCATTATTCTTCCCTGAGGCACCTATGATTGCCACCTATCTCGGTGTGTGTGGATAGGAATTCTCTGAGTTGCTTGTTAAAAAGACAGATGACCGGTTGACCTGTCTCTTTGCGTCAGAGGGGTATTTAGGTCCCCTATTACAATAGTGTTATTAGTTATTTGATTTTTTACGTCTGTCAAGATTTGACTTGTAAAGTTAGGTGCTCCATTATTAGGTGCATAAATGTTTAGGATCGTTACCTCTTCCTCTTGTAGCTTTCCCCTAACTAGTATGTAGTGGCCTTCTT
>PVLD010014292.1:0-52931 GCA_004027595.1 Dinomys branickii
TATCTATAATTTGGTATTCCCTTTAATGTTTTTGTGTTAACTAATGTGAAGATAACTATGTAATACAACATCCAGTTCTAATTCCCTACTATATTCTGTATAACTTTGTATTTTCTGTATTGTTTATGGCTTTTCTGGTTCATATGTCTCCATTCTTTTGTCTTTAAAATAAAATTAAAAAAAAAAAAGAAAAAAAAAAAAAGCACATGAGATATAGCCAAAGCTGCACTCAAAAGCAACTTCATAGCTTTAGATACTTTATGTTTACATAACATAAAATAATTATTTACACATGTACTATGTAAACCATACACTCCAATACATTTATTTTACAGAATCAATATCTCATGTTAATTTTGAAAAAAGAAAAATTTCTTTTCTGCCAAAATCAAAAGTAAGGGAAATATACTTTACCATAACAAATTAACTCATTTTAACTTAGGAAAATTCAAGACAAATTATTCTTTCACATCTAAAATTTTTAATGTAAACTTTTGTGTAGACACAACATAACAAAACCAGGTGAAACAATATTTAAATGAGACTAAGTAAAATAATGTGGATCACTTGTTTATTAAGAGAATATGAAGACACAATGTCACTTAATTCTGGATCCTCAAAAACAAAGAAGGAAAAGGAAGCGTGAAAGGAGAAGGGGGAAAGAAGACGAAGGAGAAAAGTGAAGCACAGTAAAAAAACATGTGATTAAATTTCCTTCTAGCGCCACATTCCATTTTATCACTAAAATGATTTTTCTCAATACCCTTTATGCTGCCTTTTTTCCTAAAATAAAATACTTTTCAGTTGCTTGCAAAATTTTTCTTATCGTGCACTACTTTCTAATGTTGCTCTGTCATAACATTTTGAATGTACATCTGGCACAGCCACGATCATGCAGTCATCTGCTGATGCTGCATTTTCAGACTCTTTCCATCAAGAGCTGAGCTTGCGAGTCACCCAAATATTCATGTCATTCTACAGATATTCTAAGCAGCACTCCTAGTCCCACTTAAAATAGTGAGACCACAGTGTCATCTTTAATACCTTGCTTAATTTATTTGTTAAGAAATATATGCTTGTTGTAATCAAGTTGCATAAACCATAATATAAATAGGTCTCTGATTTAACTTTCAACTTTCAAAAGAAGTTACAGTACAACAAGAGATAAATGATAGATAAATAGATGATAGATAGATAGATAGATAGATAGATAGCCATTTTGTATATATAAATGCTAGTGAACAGAGTCTAACTTAGCCCAGCAAAAATGAAATGCAATTTTGGAAGGGTTAATAGCACAAGCTTTGCAGTCAGATTGCTGGGTTATAATTAGCAATTACTTGCTCCTACAAGCCCACTCCTTGAACCTCAGACTTTCTTTTTATAAAGTAGAAATAACATTAGCACTTCTCTACAGAGATCAAGGGAGACAATCTATGTGAAGTGCTTAGAACAATCTCTAACCCATACCAAGCATTAATAAAAGTTAATTCTTCCTTTTCTCCCTCCCCCATCCCTCTCAAATGTGAAGTAGAATTAGCAAACATTTAATAAAATGAAGAAGTCTATGATATAAAAAGTAGTCTTCTGGAATGTTCCTTTTTAATATAAGAGAAAGTCTTGACGATAAAGCTTTAAAAAAAGATGCAAATGAGTAACCACTATTATCTAGAAGCAAACAGGCTTCTAAAGCACAGTATTCACCTCTGCATCAGTGCTGCACACTCTGCTATTAAACACACTCCTGGAACAAAGTAACCAGACTGTAATGAAAGGAAAATGATGAACCCAGACAAATTAGACTAGTCCCAAAGTCCCCCACAAGGGGGGCGGGGAGAGAGAGAGAAAAGAGGACAAGGAAGAAGTCGAGGAAGGGGAGGATTACACAAGGCTCCTACAGCTCAATATAACTCCCAAGTCTGAAAGCTTCCCACACATATCGGGATGAAACTAGAAGTGGGGGTGGGGAGTATCACCAAAATCTGGAGGGCAAGGGGACATTACCTTGAAAGGAGAATTCATCCAGGGCCTGGATGAATGCTGGCAACATAATAAGGGTCTAGGACAGATGTAACTTTGATCCGTGAAGGATGGGAACATCTTCCTAGAAGGATGGCAGTGTTGTTCAGTCCCACAGGAGGAGGGCAGAAGTGTCTGGTTTCTTGGCAAGACAACAGAGACTCAAAAAGCCAAGGTGAATGGTCAATAACAGACAGTTCTTTTTTTTTTTAGGAAGGAAAATTTTATTTAGCTCACAGTTCGTGGGGGTTCCAGTCTCTAATCAGCTGGCTCCAAGGCAGGGTGGCACATGGCACAGGGGCAACAGTTCAAGGCAGCAGAGGACAGCAAAAGCAGCAGGAGCACAAGGGAGGGGGCTCTTTTTCTCCCTTCTATTGAATGCCAGCTCCCCAGCCACACCTTCTCCTTGGTCTCTCTTCCACAAGCTCAGGATGTTTACAAAGTGAAGACCCTGGCCCCCTACTGAGCTAAACTTCTGCACTTCTCAAGTTGACACAGTGTATCAACCCTTACAAGCTTTACTGCAGACTGACTTCTCATTGGTAGTGGCAAGGTCCTGAGTTCCATTCCCAGTATCAAAAAAAAAAAAAATTAACTGTCTGTACCTACATAATCAAGCAACCAGGATTCTGATAGGTGGGTATGTTTTTGGTTTTGGAATATAGATAGATAGATAGATAGATAGATAGATAGATAGATAGATAGATAGATAGATATAAAGATATAGATATATGTATACATATAGATATACATATAGATACAGATATAGAGTGGACAGTTCTTACTCATAGGTTCAGTATCCATAGATTCAGCCAGCCACAGATTAAAACATTCAGAGGAAAAACTTCATCAATGCTGAACATGTACAAACTTTTCTCTTGTCATTATTCCCTAAAGAATAGTGTAGCAACTACTTGTAAAGCATTTATACTCTCTATATATAAAATCTAGAGATAATTTAAAGCATATGGAAAGATAGGAATACATTCCATGCAGATATTTGCCACATATTATTTAAGGGATGTGAGCGCCCTGGGACTTTAACATCCAAAGGACACTGGAACCATTCCCTGCAGGAACCATGGGACGATCATAATGCTCCTGGTCTTCATGAGATGGAAGAGAGAATGTGCAAGCTTCATCCCCACCTCAGCCCTGTCAGACGGGTAGACAGCGCTTCCAAGAAAAGAACCTGATTCACATAAACCATGCAGGTCCAACTCTAACAAGTGACCCTTGCTCCTTCTTTCTCCGCTTCCCCTGTCCTTCCCCACACTTCCACCTTCTCCCTGCACACCCCTGTACATCCATCCCACCTCCCCCAAGTGCAGCACCTCCCCGCTGAAACACCCATTCAGGGCCACCACGCAAGCTAGAAGCCTTAAGAAACCAAGCTGGAAAATGAGTAGGTCTTAAAGAACAAGTGCCCCTTTCTGAAGGTCACTCAAAGCCAAATTACAGAGAAGAAAGAAAATGAGGGTGGTGGCAGGAGCAGAAGTGACATCAGACACAGACAGTGCTGTGCAGTACCCAGCTGGCAGCTCTGGTTCACAGAGCACTTTAGAAGTCTGCAGGTTAGCTGGGTAGGGCATGGTGGCACACATCTGTATTCCCACTACTTTAGAAGAATAAGGTGGGAGGGTCACAAATGCCAGCCCAGCCTGGGTAACACAGGGTCTTAGCAACACTCTTTCTCAAAGTTGAGATGGGAGTGGGGATGTAGCTAAAGTAAAGACCACAAGTTCAGTCCCCAGCACTGCAGGAAAGAGAAAAAGTCTGCAGATCCATCCCAAGAGGAGAAAGCATCCTAAAGGGATAACTGACCAAGGCAGGAGATTTCTGTAAATAAATTTTTTAAAATTTTGAAAATCATTTCAATGACTGTGTTCCCTATAAAAATGTAGGCTTTTTCCCTCATCTTTCTCAGCATTAATGTCTCAGAAAAGGATTCTGGCCTAGGAAGTTCACTTCCAGGCGTGGTGGGCTAGGTTTTGGAGGGGGTGACCTGGAATTTCTGAAGATAACTTTCCTTAGAGGAACAATGCTGGCCCTGCTGTCCTGGAAATGGGCACATAGAGAAAGATTCTGCTTCCTACAAATTCTAGGGGGTAAGAAAAAAAAACCTATTTAAAAGTAGAAGACAGAGACGGAACCCTAATCTTTTGCTGCAAAGGTCTGAAAGGCAAAGTTGCCCCAACCCTGGAGAGAAAGTATGGGGGTAGCAGAGGGAGGGGCAGAGGTGCTGAAAGGGCAGGGGGCTGACGGAACACCAGAGAAGAGGGGCAGAGAGAGGAGACGGAAAACACTGACCAGAGGACATCCTGGTCACAGACACGAGCCATTTAATATCCAAGAAGGGCTCTCACTTTAGAAAATTATGCCTCACAGCCTTTCTACTCAGTTGAGAGTGATTTTATTCTGTTGGAGCTCTCAGGCTAAAATCTCCAGCACAGAGGCAGGCTTTCATACTGCCAACATGGGAAGAACCTCTTTAAAAAGACCTGGGGTCTGCTCTGCACAGTGTCTATCACCATGCTGTGGACTTTCTGAGCAGCCAGGTCTGCACTTTTGGGAGGGTATGCCCTCACCTTCAACCCCAAAGACTCACATGGACCCTCCTCACCTCTTCACATCACTTTCAAACTCTCCAAAGGGTAGCACTAGCTCTGGCCCATGGCAGTGTCCAGCTTTGCTCGCTGCTATAAAGAGATGGACGGATAACAAGCTAGCAAGAGCACCTGTTTAAGAGAGCTCCTCCTGTAACAGTGTGATCTACGGAACAGAACCTTCTTAAACATACAGATGTGGGTATTAGTATAACATAATATATATTATAATATCACTGGATTAAATCAACAGCTTGTGCTTTGTCAGTGTGTCCTGTTATTCTTTATTGAGATAAACTACAAACCACATGCTTAGTTCCCCAAATTAAGAGATATCTGCAATTATATCATGTCCACAGCTGCAACACAAGGGTTTAAAATTTGCTTTACAAACATACAAAGTGGAATGATACAACCTCCAAATTTCAAGTTAACTCTTTTAAAGCCCACCTCAGACACTAAAAGTTCTCCTTTTACTTTCGCCTTTTTTTTGTTTAGAAACAAAGTCTTGCTATGTTGCCCAGGACAGCCCCAAACTATGGGGCTCAAGTGATCCTCTTGCCTGCACCTCCCAAGTATGGCACTACTGAGACACACCGCCACAGCTGATAAAATGCCTATTTTTAAGGTGCCCAAATCATCACTGCTTGAGATATGTTAACTAGAATGATAATGTTTAAAATTACTTATAACAAATAGTTTGCATACAATAAACTCCCGGTTTTTTCACTCCAAAATATATGCTCTACGTAACAAAATACTCAGCCTTTTTTCTTTTCTTTTTTTCACTTTTCTTTTCAAGACAGGTCCTCACTTTGTAGTTCAGGCTGGTCTTGGAACTCATGGTGATCCTCCTGCCTCAGCCTGGCAAGTGCTGGGATTATAAGCATGTACTACCATGTCTGGCTCTTATGAGACTTTAAAAGACTTAGCAACAACTGGAAAATTTATCTCTGAATGCAATTTTTTTCCAAATAAAAAGTAAACAAATATGTGCTCCGAATCCCAAATTAAAAGTAATAAAATGCATAAATCTTTGCAAAACCTCTCAGTTATTGTTAGGCCAGGTCTACAATTAGAAATTTACCCTAAAAGCCTTATTGTGTTAAAACTGACACACCTTTGTTTAAAATTTCTTTAAGCCAGAATGAGGTAATGCATAAAAAATTTTTTTATGACTAGCTCGAAGTTAATAAAATGTTAAATGCATCATGGATCTCTGTTTAGACTTAATTCTGAGATTTTAGTTTGAGAGGCAAGCTTAAGAATGAGGTCCATCTGGGCCAGGGATATAGGTCAGCCTGTCTGGCAAGCACCAAAACAAAGAAAAAGAATGAAGTCCATCTTCAAAACAAAAGACTAAACAACGGCACCCACACACCTCCCTAGGGTGGACATCGGGGATTGATATTCTAAACAGGTAGCCATCACCTTGAAGAGTCACTGACCCAGCCCCTTACAGGAAAAGCCCCTATTCAGTATTCATGCCCGCTTGCTCTGAGATTTGCTTCCCCATTTGTTCCTGATTTAATCAATTTTACCTGAACAATTCTTATAGGTTGACCATAGTTTTGGCCCACCTCATGCCCACCTTGTGATTTCCCATTTTTTCCTTATCTTGGACCCACCTCACCTCGTGGTTTTGCTCTATAAAAGTCCCTAGAAAAGACAGAGTCTTGCACAACCCACTGTGGCCCCCCTTCTGTCCCTCTCCCGGGATAGGCGCTTTCTTCCCTTAATAAATATGTTCTGCTCTTAAAAAAAAAAAAAAAAAAAAAAAAGAATGAGGTCCATGTCTTAAACTAGTCTGGGTTTTTTACCTGCTCTCTGAAGTGAGGGGAACCCACAGGGACTGACAGGTGGGGAAAACCCAGGAGTTGCAGGATGGAGGAGCTTATGGCTCCACACAGAGGCCAGAGAGTTTATACCTGGGCTCAGGAAGTCCTCAGGGCACAAAAAGACTGATGACATCCTCCTTGGGATCACAGCCCCCGAGGGTGAGAGTACAGCGGAGCTTGGCAGAGAGAAACCCCTTGCGGCAGGGCTCCTCACTTCTCCCCAGCTCCTGCTCCTGCTTCTCATCACCCCCCAGTCTCACCTTACTGATCCAGAACCTCCTACTATCTGTGACAAATCCCCTCCCTGCAGGAAAGCCCCCCATGGCTCCTAAACCGCACATATGGCCCTGCCTGCCTTTCCAGCCTCTTACACCACTCTCCCCGACGCACCCACCCAGTTTCAAAACCTCTCCAGCCCCTGCTCTCCAGGGGCCACCGCTCAGAATCTCCCTCCCTCCCCGCCCAAGGCTTTGCCCCTCTCAGCCCAGGAGGCCTCCTTCACCTGCTCACAGGGCAACAGCAATTGTTCCTTGATCACTCAGAAAACAAAAGTCCTCCAAGCACTTAGCACATTTTCAGTTTCTTATATCAGAACCCACCCAACTCTACATGCCTAATCAGTCTTTATATTCTCAGAAAAAAACACAGACCTCTACAGGAGGGAGCCCTCAAGAATCGTGTATGGGACTTAATTTAATATGATTTACTCAAAATACACAGTAAATTTTTAAATGTCACTAGTCTCTTGAACACACACACACTCTTTGAGAGAATCGTGGAAATCAAAAGCCTGACCTTTGTTTGGTTATTTTTTTCCTGTTAGGAGAGGGTCTCGCTCTGCGGTTCAGGATGACCTTGAGCTCCCCTTGTAACCAAGGCTGGCCTCGAACTCATAGCTATGCTCTTGCCTCAGCCTCCCAAGTGCTGAGATTACCGGCATGCACCACCACGCCCAACTCTAACCTGTTCTTTGATCTGTCCAAAGTAGGTTATTTCTAAGAACGGAACTTAATATTCTAGTAGGTTATTTCTAAGTAGTAGATTTATACAGCATATACCAAATCAAAACTACTTTCCTTTGAGTTGCTTAATTCCCCGATTTTGTAAGATCATATAATCACTACCTTGTTATCTAACCCTTACCTGAAATTTTACAGTTGGTTATAACCATATACTTTTAGAATTACAGGCACGAAAATGCTTCATTTTTCAAAATGAATGTTTCAAGCTACAAAAGAAAACATTAACTCATGGGCTTGCCCCAACCACAGCACAACCAGAGAAAGGTGCCTGGGCAGACCTCTTCTCTACCCTTCTCTGGCTTGTGTGAGGGCACACACCCTGGGACACCAAAACAGAGAGAAGGAGAGACATTCCTCTCCCCTCTTCACTGGGAGACTCTAAGAGAACAACATTACTGCTGCTGTCCACAGTGGGCTCTAAGAGACCGCACAGAAAACAGCCAATTTTATGAATAATCATTATCTACCACAAGAATAATAAAACTTGAACCAGCATCTGGCTACCAGTTGTTTCAGAAGACTATTGATGACTGATGAGTTTAATTCAAATCCAACAGCTAGAAATACAATGCCTTCTGCAATGCACATCCACGTGACTAGTTCTACAGCTACTTCTCATCCATGAAATAATTAGCCAGCACCATAAAAAAACAGGGAAGTGTCTGCTGACATACCTAGTGCTGCCTAGATGACGAACTGAGAGACTGTGAGAAAGGTATCTAAAATACGGTTTCAAAAAGAGTGATGGATTCCTGTTTTTATATATATATAGTAGATTCCAGGTTGTCCCTATGACAATGTCGTCACTTTTTTCAGAGCAGAATTTCAGCTTGGCTCTCCATGAACAACGCTTGTGAATTTTTTTTTTTTCCTTTGAGCGTCTGAACTTGTCATCACAAGTATTGTGGTTCAGAATGAATGGCTGTGAGTGAATCAGTAGCTCACAGACTTTGGCATCTCAAAGCCCAATAAAAGATCTGGCAGAGAAAAAAACAAGGAAGTCTGAAGCAGACACTGAGGTTCCATGGAACATTTTTATAGTAGATAAATTATCTCAAACAATTCAGCACACCACCCTCATTAAAATTGGGGTTCCAGTAGAGATTTTGATCCCCCTGAGGCAATTCGAAAGGAAAATACCACTTGACTACCCACAGGTAGCACTCCTGCCCTTTCATCTGATGCCTCCTTTTTAAAAAGGAAGTCCCTTCGCTTCTGTGAAGACCGCAAGGGCTGAACCCAGTACTCTATAGCCGTAGCCACCACCTGATAGTCAGCCTGAGGCAGCCCCTGCCACCTACTCAGGTCAGAGGGAAAGGGTTGAACAATAGCAGCAATTTGGAGCCTTTTTAAATTTCCAAAATATTCCTCTTTGGTTAATATGACAGATCACTAATTCCTACTAGCTTACAAATTTTGTTCAAGTTCAGGTTACCTGTTGTTACATTTTTTTGTTCAAAAACAATGAACACACTGCAATATTTATAAATGAAACTTTGTTATCACGTCCGGGATTTCAAAATGGTGGTGGTGGAAGTGGAGGTAGGGTATAGATGAAATAAGATTGGCCAGGCCATTGATAGATTTTGAAGTTGTACGATGGGTTCAAGATTATTCCATATCCTGTTTTTATATTATACCACTGTATTTTGCAGACTTATTTCAAATTTTCCAAAATAAAAAGCAAAATAAGCGCAAAGTCAAGTTTCAAAGAAAATTATTAAGATGCAGTAGAAAAAAATCTATATGGCGCGTAAACATGACTACATGTATCCACCCTAATGTGTTCAAGGCTTGTAGAACAAAAGCAAATAAAGTCTCACAGGCACTAATCTTGACCGTTAGTAAGGCAGCTTAATTACAGGGACTCGGTCGAGGTATGAGAGAGAAAGAGAAAAAGAGGGAGGGGGAGAGAAACGGCAAAGCATCTTTTGAAGTGCAGCACTCATTACAAAACCCACAAACACGCTTTAATGGCTTTTTGTCTACTCAATTCAAGGGAAGCTTGGGTAAAAATCTTGGCTATGCAAGAAGAGAACACACACGCAAAATTAAAAATACTATAACCTTGCCATATACGTCGAAGCGGGTAAAAATTAATCCTTGAGAGGTGGGCGTCGGAGCAGCCCACTGGACGGTAAGAGGCGGCCCGCTCCAGTCTGGTTGGAGTGAACTTTTGACCTTCTCCCCAAGCGTCAAGGAAGAATTTCTAAACCTTAAGACTAGAAAGAATCCCTTCTACTTTGAAATCGTTTCATAAAACACTACTATTTATGACAGATGCTTTTAGCCACCAGGCCCAAGATATAAAAAGAAAACGCATATTCTAGAACCAATACAAACTAGATTAAGAAAATGTTAGGTAGTGAAAAAAAAAAACCCAGCAAGTCAAAATTTGGAAACGCAGCTGCGAAAATCACCTCGACCGCCTTCCTCTCTTAAGCGATCAGACTTTTCTTCCGCGGTTTTCGTCATCCCTTCCTTCAATCACACAGAACGACTCGAAAAGTCCCGCAGGCAAGACTTTCAAAACGAAACGCACCGCTTCGCCGGTACAGAGATGCAGGCGCGCAGCAACTCGGCTGACTCCGGAGCGACCTGCCGCGTCTCCCCCACCCCGCCCCAGGCCGCCACCGGGGAACCGAGCACCCCACCCCGACGCTACCTGGGCGCGCCGTCCCCGCCCCGCGGTTCGGCTCGCGAGCGCGACGCCGCGCAGGTGACACCGCGGACCCCAGCTCGGCCGCGCGCCGCCTACCTGGCCCGCGCAGGCACCGCCCCGCCGCGCCACCGGGGAGGCTCGCGGCCCGGCGGGCGGGGCGGGCGCGTAGTTCGGTAAGACTCCCTCTCTAGGGGGCCGGGAAGTCCCGGGAGCCGTGCTCCCGCAGTGCCGCCCCCTTCCCGGCCAGGGCGCGCGCGGAGCGGGGCGAGGGGCAGCCCCGGGAGCCCCGCCTGGCGCGCGCGGTGGCGGTGGCGGGGGCGCTCGGGGCGCTCGGGGTGGGGCGGGGGTACAGTGGCCGGAGGCGACGCCCCGCTGGGGACGCGAGCCGGACCGGGTGCGCGGCGGCCGTACTCACCCAGGCAGCGGATGTGGAAGCCCGAGGGCGGCCGTAGCGCCCGGCGCGTCCAGCCCTCGCGCAGCGCCTCGAGGTGCTCCTCCTTGCCCTGGATCAGCAGGACCTGCTCGTCGATCCAGCCCAGGAAGAAGGTCTCGGCCACCGCGGCCGTGACCTTCTTGTTCCAGAAGTGCTGCATGTTTTCGGCTTTGAAATCGGCGAAGATCTCGTAGCCTATGTGGTGTCGGGCGAGCTGCCGAGGCCGGGCCGGGGCGGCGGGTGGGGCGGGCCGGGGCCTCTCCGCCGCGGGGCCCTCGCCCGGGCCCAGCACGATGGCCAGAGAGTGCGGCGCGATCTGCAGAAACTTCTCCATCCTTGGGGCGGCCGCCGCTCGCTTCCCGCCGCCCCCAGGAACAGCGGCCGGAACGCGGCTGCTGTGGGGCGAGCAGCGTCGGGGTCTCCCCCAGGGCCGGGCTGGCGCCCCCAGTCCCCCGCGCCCCGCCGACCGGGACACCCGGCGCAGCACCCTGGGGCACAGCTCGTGGCCAGCGCAGCGGCCGCGGCGCGGGGATGCGAAGGGGCGCAGCCGCCCGGCCGAAGTCTGCAGCGCGTTACCTGCAGCTGCGGGCCACCCTCCGGGCACCGCTCATTTTCCGGCGGCAGCGCCCTCGCCTCCCTCGGCACCGGCGGCCCGGCGGGGGCGGAGACCGGAGGAGGGTGCCGAAGGGGCGGGCAGTTCGCACCGAGCCCGGGAATCGCCCGGGCTGAACTCTTGCCGGAGGAATCCTGAGAAGTCCGGTGTAGGAATCGGTCGAGGTGGCCTGGATATCCGGGGACCGAGTTCAGGTGGCAGGGCTCGGGCAGACCCGGAGGCGGGGAAAAGAACGCGGGGCGACACTTGGAAGCCACCGGTTCCGGAGCCGCGGGTGTCGCTCCTCCCCGCGCTCTACCTCCGCCCCCACCTCCCACCTCCCGCTGGAACAAATGGATTCGCTGACTGCTTAGTGTACCCTTGGAAGTGGCTTTTTAAAAAAGTTAGTCAACCACGAAAAAGTGCCATCAGTCCCTCCTCCCCAGCTCATGGAACTCTACTGTCCTGTGTCCAGCTTGTACCTTGGTCCTACCTTAGAGAAACCGAATAATTCCCAGAATTAGCTACATGGCCTGTTTGTGAAAGGGTCACAGAATTTGCCAGGACAGGTAGTGACTGTATTTTCAGGACCGTGCGCTTGCCAGACAGGCACTGTCCACTGAGCTATAGCTATATCCCCCATGATTATACTTAAACAAACAAACTTCTCTAGGCTTGTTTCAATGTTTCAAAGTGAGTTGTGTTTCGCCTTTTTTTTTTAATGGAGAGAGACAAAGTCGTATTTGAGAAGTAACTCATAAGAATTATTGGAGGTTAAAGCTACATCTACATAGAGCAGTGATCATCCACAGGGGGTGAAGAAATAACTGAGTATCTGCTGCTGGCGTCCCACAATGTTTTTAATTCTGAAAAAGTCACTAAACCCAGGTCTGAAGGCCTAGTTTTTGCCTTACTGAAGGGTGATCCTTGAACGTGTCACTCAACCTCAGCAACTCTAGCGGTAAAATGGGAGTTAAAGTCTATTCCCTGGGCTATCACCAGGGCTGGGAAACTAATCAAGCACGGAAGGTGCTATAAAGTCACCTGTAGTTATAAATTTTGCCATCAGCATTCCGGTGTTAGTGCAAGTTACACACATCGGGTTCCCTCAGACCTCAGAAAGCCCGGGCCTGCATTTGACATGCAACTGGAGCTCTGCGGGCTGCCCTTAGAATTTCCCAGGCACTACTGCGTGGTGAGACCTGTTATTTTCTTGCCGGCTTTTAATGCTCTAGCTCTAAGCCTCAATTTGGCACTGTCGAAATGCCACATTCTTTGCCTCCTTTCTTGGTGCATGGGCTTCAGAAAGAGAGGAACTGATGGTGAATGGACAACAGAAGAAAAGCTGTTATGCTTGTGACTTGTTTGGGATTGGGGGGTTTTCAGGCTGCATTTCTTTCTTTTGTATTTTAGTTTCTGAGAAAAGTTGCAATACTTGTACAGAGAATACCCACATATCTTCACCCAGGTTCCCCAGTTGTTAATATTTTACTCCGCCTATATAGAAATTTTTTTCTAAATTGTTCTTAAAATCTGTTACAAATTGCTATCTTACCCTTTGTAATTAACAAGTTGAGAGGTACTTGAAACTAAGTAAACAAGGGGCTGGGGATATAGCTCAGTGGAATAAGTGCCTGCCTAGCAAGTGCAGGGTCCTGAGTTCGATCCCCAGTACCGCAAAAAAAAAAAAAAAAAAAAAGAAACTACGTAAACCTCCTGTTACTGCTCAAACTTTTCTCTGCTGTGCTCATTGACTCTGCCTTGACTTGATTATTATAATGGTCACTAAATTCTGATGTCCTCTGCAATGCCCCTCTGCCTGCCGCCCTGCCTTGGAACCAGCCAGCTGTAAACCAAAAGCTCAACAAACTCTGAGCTGAAATAAATCTTTCCTCTTTCAACTTGAGGATGTTGGGTATTTTGTCTCAGCTAAGATAAAAATAACTAAGAAAGCCACTGTAGCAGGAACTCTGGTTCTTTTTTTTTTTTTTTTTTTTTTGCAGTACTGGGGATCGAATTCAGGACCCTGCGCTTGCTAGGCAGGTGCTTATTCCACTGAGCTATATCCCCAGCCCATGGAACTCTGGTTCTTTTTAGTGGAGAAGCTATCTAGAAAGCACCATCCAGTCATTAGGTGCACTCATTGTTACTGAGGTGACATTTGCTTTTGATTGGTCTACTTATTTATGAATGTTTCCCCATAAGATATTGAACTTCTCTCCTTTACAGCAGAAATATTTTTAACCATCTGCACTATAATATGGAGTAATGTGGCTTAGTTCAAAAAGTTTGGCTGTAGAATGAGACCTTATAGGTTCAAATTTATGGATCAGATAAACGAAGGCCCTTAGGCAAGCTGCCTCTCTGACCCAAGGGTTTCTCAGGTTTAAAACAGAGAGCTCTTAGGAAAAGCAAGATGCCCTGTGCAAAGGTCCGGGTTTGGGGCAGGCATTCAATAAGGCACCAGTTTATTCCCTTTCTGTTCCTTCACATACTGATAAATATTTTCTCCCCTTGTTATAACTCCCAACACTGATTTCTGCTTCTTCCACAGCCCAGAGTACCCCTGCTTTGCATTGCAAAATTCAAGCTTTCCCTCTTTGATAAAGAGAAATACTGCTCCAGTCAGGGGCACAGAATTTGCTGCTTTGATCATGTCTTGCTTTAAAAAAGAAAGAAAAAGAGAGAGAGAGATAGAGAGAGGGAGGGAGGGAGGAAGGAAGGAAGGAAGGAAGGAAGGAAGGAAGGAAGGAAGGAAGGAAGGAAGGAAGGAAGGAAGGAAGGAAGGAAGGAGAAAAGAAAGAAAAAGAAAAGCCTGGTGGCTGACTCTACCAGAGTTTTTCTGAATGATCACTGTGTCAGACCATCTCATGACCTAGTGTTTTCATGTAAGTGCTTCCGGGCTTATGCTTCAGCCACAGGAACCATAGCATCTTATCTGCTTTGGGGTCCCTGAACCCTGTTTCTGGAGCCCCTGAGATTCTTTGTAATCATCCTGATGCCCAGAATTATCTCCCAGTCTTTCCCAAACTTTGGTGCCTCAAGATGCCAAGGCAGAGCTTGTTCGGTGATGTGGGTCTTCTTCCCAACTAAGGGAGCTGTTGGTCATCTGGCCCTAAAATAGCTCTAATTGTGCACAAAATATCATCAACTATATCTTCTTTTTTTCTTTGGCAATTTTTGAGCCAAAATAGCCACAACACCACAAGAACAAACATTTGCAAGTGCAATACATCTTTTCCCCTAGGAAAATAAATTCAATATTTCCTTAAATGTAGGATAACAATGACATTCTCTACCAGATAGTGTTCCCTTTGAACCCCATGTTAAACATACCCTATTCAAAGAGGGACTCTGCTATGTATGTATATAACTGAATGATCTAATAAATGATATTTCCAGGACAAAGAATATTTCCTAGAGTATTCAAGTACAGTAGATACTTCTTGAAAGATTTCCTGAAGCTTTGAAAAAATTGATCTCCCACCTTCTGCTATTCCGACTCTGCATCAAAGGTCTTAAAGTAAAGCTTTGATCAAAACAAAGACTTGAAGTCTTCCCCTTATCCCTGAATCTGCAGAAAGAAACCCTCATTTCCAAACCACATGGCCAAGGAGCTCATCCCTAAAATGTCCAGACAAGCCCTGCCTACATACTCTTTCCACAGCTAGATCCAAGGGCTATTGCCTTCCACAGGCAGCTCTCCCTCATAATAATAGCAGATTGAAACTTATTTTAACACTTGAAGTATGGAAAGGTCTTTAATTTTTATAATAGCTCTTTACAGTAGGTATTATTAGCATTGTCACTGTTTTATGGATGCAGAAACTTAGACACATAGAATGTAAGTAAATTGTTTGGGATTCCCTAGCAATGAAGCAGTAAAACTAGAACCATAATACATTCTGGCTGGCTTGAACCACCAGTGGTATATGCATGACTGTCTCACTGGGCAGCTTATACTACTGGTGGTACAAATGGATGTAATCGTTTTTACCTGTCATTTTATTAATACAATTTTTAAAAGCCTCCCAGTAGGACAGTCATACATGTACCACTGGTAATTCAAGCTGCCTGGCAGAGAGATACATGAATTATGGCCTCGTTATCTAAGTGTTAACCTAGGCAGTCAGTCTACTAAGCTCCATGCCCAAACTGTCCTCTGTATTCTTAGCTAACCAACTACTAATAGTTTTCTCAAAGGGTCCTTCAGCACTGCCTGTTGAATAAAAATGATATTTGATATTTGTATTAGTTATTTTTGCTGCAAAACAAGCTATCCACAAATTTTAGCAGGTTAAAACAACAAGCATCTTTATAATCTCTTAAGTTTCTGATGGTCAAGAATACAGGCAGGCCCAGCCCAACTGGATGCCTCTGGTTCAAGGTCCCTGATGAAGCTGTGACTAAGCAAGGTCTGTAGTCTCATCTGAAAGCTCCAATGGGCGTGATCCAACTCCAAGCTCACTCCCATGGTAGCTGGCAGGATGCTGTTCTTGGGGTTGATGCACTGAGGGCCGCAATTTCTCACCCTATTCCTTGTAACAGGAACCCTTCTACAAGGTAGTTCACAGCATGACAGATGTTCCTTTTATATCACCCAAGACAGAAGTCACAGTCTACCCTTGGAAGTGACATCCCATCACCTCTGCAACATTCTGTTGGCTAGAAGTAACTAAAGCCATGCCCACAGTCTAAGGGCAAAGATTGTAAAGATATGAATGCCAAGAGGTAGAGATCATCAGGAGTTTTAGAAGCTGCCTGCTACAATAATTATAACAACACATGGAAAGGTTCCACTATTCAGAATGCAGTGACTAACTTTATCTTTATTTTATTTTATTTTTGCAATACCAGGAATCAAACTCAGGACCTTGTACTTGCCATGTAGGCACTTATGCCACTGAGCTATATCCCTGGCCCAACAGTGACTAACTCTAAAAGCGACTTCAAATACAAATTCTCATCCTTGAACATAGGTAGAAAACTACACACATATACTCTCTCCCTCTCTCTCTCTCTCTCTCAGAGAACATGATGCTCTTCCAAATATGAAGGGCCCTCTTAAAGGATATACCATCAGAACTCAATGGAATTAAGAAGAGAAGATATTTATGGGTTCTTATTTCATCATAATCAGCACCACTATCAACCTCGTTCATGTCACCATTGCCATTTGATGACCACTAACTACATTCCTGGAAATATGCTGAGAACTTTTCACACACAGTGATAGAATTATGATCTTTGTTTTAATATAATGGCAATAATATTTTGAGATAAGTAACACAGTGTATTTGCACTTTAAGAATCCTCAGTTTTCACTCACCTCTTAATATTCTCCACCCATGGACTCAGTTGTTTCCATGACATGCTTCTGTGTTAGTGCACTAAACTTTGCCTGTCGGTGTAGCCCCATTTTGTCAGCCTTTTTGCACCTCCCCCACAAACACTCCCCAGTCTCTGTTCTCTCAGCCCCCAACTTCTAGCTGCGGAAGGAGGAGGGCGCTAGACAGAGATAAATGTTCCTCCAAGTGCTGTTAAGAAGAAAAAATAAGGACCAGCCAAGGAAAAATAATTGGGTTTAGATAAAGTACGAAGAAAGTAAAGAAACAATTTTAAGTATAATTACAGCATGTCAGGCAGGTGAAGTTCAAGAAACAAGGAGAATCTGCTCTCGGTAGGATACTGAAGAAAGGCCTGTCAATCAGCACTACAGGCTACAGGATGAACGGGACCCAGCTTGTCAGGAGTTCCATGATCTGACTGTTGCACTTGGTGCAAGTATTGTAACTGTCATTGCACCCCTTTGGAGAGACATTTACGTACACTGTCACAAAGGAAGGTTTGACAAGGAGCTGTTTATTTCCTTCTTTAGACTGAGTATCCAAGACCTTTATACTGACCATAGTGGTAAGACTTCCTGGTTATTTTCCAGGGAAAAATATTTGTTATCAAAAGCCTTCTTCTTACAAATCTCAGCAACGAAGAACAATTATTATTCTAATTTTCAAGGAAAAAAACTGAGGTTCTCAAATGCGAAGTAATTTGCTCCAGGTCACACAATTAATACTTGATAAAGCCAAGATTTCAACTAGATCTGAGACTCCAGGCCCTGAATTCTTCACCATCTACTGCAGCTTCTGAAGGCGTTAAAAACCTACAAAATAAACCAATATAACATTACAAGAAATTCAGGCACCAAATTACTAAATTTTCGAGAAAAGAAGTGATGAAATGCTTAAGAGCTACTCATATAATCCTCAAAGCCATCTTTCAAATGCCCTGGGGAAAACACTTGCTTCAGTCGTCTCAGGACTGAAGCTCAAGCTGAGTGGGGTTTTGTGCAGGATGAAAGAGGGTTGTGAATGAGACTCTTTGTTGCACTTCTCCACCGCCTCCAGTCAGCTGCTTGCCATTCTTGCTGGGAAAGGTGAACTTAGCTAAACACGTGCATGCCCAAGTTTATCAATTGCTGCTTGTCCGTGGTGCTGTAACTGAGGCCCAGACAGCCCTCACTCGGAAAGGTGCCCTCCAGCCTAAGTGCCTTCAGTGTGGAATTTCTGCTTGTCCAAGATTGCATTTTCCAAAGGTAGCTGCACAATATCTCCTGTTCATCTGTATTTCTATGCTATGATCTTCCCACTCTCCTTCAAGAGGTAGAGTCTGTCTCTCTGTTTCCTTGACTCTGCTCAGGCACTGTACTTTCTTTGACTAATAGAAGAGAGCTTACATGACAATGTACCAGGTCTAAGTGGAGATCAGGTTGATCTCACAATTCCCACACCTGTCACTTAGAAGCCGGCCAGCACAGAACAAGCGCAACACCCCAAACTCACGTTACGAGAAACCTCAAGATCAGCCTCATGCAGAGTGTATCAGTCAGCTTTTTGTCACTTTGACAAAACACCTAAGATACACAACTTAAAGGAGAAAAGGTCTATTTTGGTTCATGATTTCAGAGGTTTCAGTCCATGGTCAGCAGGATCCATTGCTTTTAGGCCCAAGGCAAGGAAAGAACACGGCAGAAGGGCATGCTGAAAAAAGCTACTGACCTCACAGAAACTGAGGGAAAGAGACACAGAGTGTGAGTGCCAGGGCAAGGTATTCCCTTCCAGGGATCTACTTCTTCCAAGGAGGCGCCACCTCCCAAATTTTCCATTACCTCCTAATACTATAGTTTGTACAAATTAGGGCAGGGAATAATACTTCAGTAACACGCTGTTTGTGGCATCTATGAGAAGTCAATTTTTATAAAGAAAGAGAAGAGGATGCTGTGTTATTTTTGTTTTTGTGACAGATGCGTTGGAGGTGAATTTAGACTCAAATCCATACTTCCAAGTGCCAAATGAGCAGTCAGAAACAATGATTCCAAAATCTCACTGTAATGGGAATCTAGAAGCTCTATACAATTCCCATAACTATGGAATTACCATCCATTCTAAGATTTTCAAAGTATTCTTTCAAGGATAATCCATCTTTAATTGTGTCATATAACTTCTTCAGTATTAGTGAATTTTTAATATTTATGACTATATGCTCACCTACTATACAGAAAAAATAGCACTAATTCTTGCTGCCTTATGTTAGAGATTATCTTAAATAATAAAAATAGCCAACTTTTGTGTGTGCTACCTCTGTGTGATATAGCAAGCTAAGCCTTTTCTGTATATTCCATTCAATCCACATGACATCCATTTGGGATAGATATTGTTGTTATCCTAATTTTTCAGGAAAGAAACTAATTCATAAAGAAGTTACACAACATTTTCCTGATGCCAACTGTTGTCACCAAACTAAGACTCAAATCTAAAGAGTCCAGATTTAGAGTCCATGCTCGTAGTAACTACATTAACAGGCCCTCAGTTCTTTTTCTAATAGTGATATCACTGTCACAGCCACACACATGTGAAGCACTTACTTCAAGATTAGTGCTTCTCTCTTGTGGTTGAGAATTACAATGACGTAGAAAAGACTATAAAATTCATCTCAGGCTCCCTTCTGTACACAACCTATCAAAGATACTTCTTCAAAATCCTACATGGATTTTCCTTATAGGGAACACCTTTTGGCTCCCGAGACAGTTCCAAAATGATTCAAAATGCTCTTAGATATTGGTCTGTCTATTCTGATACCTCACTTACTTTCCCAAGAGAATTAATATTTTCTAGATCAAAATTTAATATTTCCAGTAAAAGTAAATGTTGTATATGATTGGTGGTATACACTTCTTGAGAATCTTCTGAATAATGCCTCTGTGTTGGTCAGCTTTATATTAATGTAACAAAATACCTGAGAGAATTAGCTTATAAGTAGAAAATATTTATTTTGACTGTTTTGAAAGTTTCTGTCCATGAGCAGGTGGACTACTTTTGGGCCTGTGTTGAGGCAGCACATACTGGTGTGAGCCTGTGGCAGTGGAAGATGCTTCTCTTATGCTGACTGGAAAGCAAAGGAAGAGGAGGATACTAGAGTCTCAGAGTTCTCTTCAAGGGCACACCCCGCATGACAAGTAATCCCCCCAAAATGAAATTATGTGTTATTGCTGCAGCAGTCAAAAGCATGTACATAGTTCTGAGGGCCAAAGAAGAATGGAACTGAAAGGAAGAGTAGCTCATTACAAGTGGGCAACATTAGGGATAGCAGAAGGCTTCATATGGTGGATAACATTTGTTCCACACTTGAAAGATAAACACTTACATATGGTAAGTCCTAAACACAAGGCCTTATTCTATGATGTACTATATCCACCTCTCCAAAGGAAGGGTCCTGGTGCAACACTGAGCCTCTGTCACTGGGAACTGTGCCATAAAAAATGCTTGTTCCTGCTTTGGGATTCACTTCTTTTTACATTGTGGTAGATTCAAAATTCCTTCAGTAATAATTTTACTATCATTCCTTTATTACTTTCTTAGGTAAGAAAGAAGTGAAGCCATGGCTACCTGGGCCTGTGGAGCTGCGCCCTTTCCCCAGTGAGTGACCAGCCATTGCTACACTACATACTATACTATGTATACATGTATATCTACTACCTCGTTGCTCCTTCATGTGAAATTACAATAGCTGATATTATCAACATAGCTATGTGGTAAAGCAAACACAGGTTTTCATATTTCCTCCTTACTCCCTGTAATAGCAACAGTTCTTTATCTGCTCCTTTTTAAAAATATATATAATTTGCAAGATCTACCCGTGACTGTGTCTCCACTTAGAAAAGAAATGAATATTCAGCATCTAAGATCCCCAGCAGGAGAAATTACAACCTGCCGGGACCTCACCATCCTGCCCAAAGCACACATTCGCGGGCACATGGCCCCTCCCTCCTCTGAGCTCACTGCAGATGGCACATTTCCAAAGGGAAGGAAAGGGCCAGCTAAAAATAGACACTTTTAGGAGAATTCTATGGTTAATCAGATAACTGCTATTGAAAACATGCAGATATCAAAACACTGCAAAGGCAGAGACACAATCATTCATAAGAGAAAGCATAATTATCTAATTCATGCTGTTTCCATGAAAAAGTAGAACTTCAAAATTATATATATTGAGCACGCCATTATAGAGGGAACTTGATTCTTAGGCTGTTTTACACTTAATGACATTAAATGTGACAGACCACAGAACTTAGAAAATATCATAGGTAATTGATTTTTCCTGATGATTCAAGATTTCTCAGAGAAATGAAGACTCTGTTCACACAAAACCCTGTGCATGAAAGTTAATAGAAAATTTATTCACATAGTGAAAAACCAGAAACAACTCCAGTCCAGATTCCTTGCCAACTTGGATGCCCTTCAGTGGGTTAATAGTTAAACAGAATGTAGTTTATCTATATGATGAAACAACATTCTGCAATAAAAATATGTGGGCTGTTGATACATGTAAAAATTCAGATGAATCTCCAAAGAATTATGATGAATGAAAAAAGGCAATATTGAAATTACATGACATTTTTGAACTGACAAAATTACAGACACCAAAAGCAAATCTGTGGTTGCCAGAGGTCAGAACAGTGGATGTGGAATGGGTAGAAGGGTGAGGAAGGGAGGTGGTACTGTATGAAAGGGCAACAGGGGAAGCAGTTCACCTGAAAGTAGAAACGAGAAATGGCCCTGCAAGTCTTCGTAGGATTGTGGAATGTTCTAAAATTAAACTGTGAGTAATGATTGTGCAACTCTGTAAATGCACCAAAGTTCTTTTAATTGTATGCTTTAAAGAGGTAAACATTGTGCTGTGTAAATTATATCTATAAAACTGATAAAAATAAAGACAAACAAAATTAAAATGATAAAATGTTTGTAGAGCACATTTTAACAATCAGTTAGTTGATTAAAATCTGTTAACTATCTAGACATGTGCCATAAGGATTTCCATTTGTGTTGGAACACCTGCCTATCATTGTCACTAGTGGAACCACTGTTTTCACACAAGGAACCAAGTACAGAGAAATGGATGACTGGCATGAGGAACATGTGAAGGAGAGGGGGAAATTGCACAGGGGTTTAGAAAAGTTCTAACCATGCTGTTGTGGGCTCATTATGTTCTCCCACTGCAAAGTGCCTAGGATTCTCTTGCACTCAGGGTTTCTGATAATCAGTGTCCAGTTGAAAGTATAAATTTTAAGCTATAACACATTACAAGTAATTTAATTCTAAATTGCTCCAATCACTGTCTTGAATTTTATCCTAAATCAGTGCTGTGATTTGAATGTGTCCACTGGAGAATTCAGGCATTGGACTAAATGGCCAATGTGATGGATTAGGAGGTGGGACCTTTAAAAGGTGATTGGGCCAGGAGGGCTCCTCCCCTTGTGAATGAGATCAGATGTCTTTATAAAGGGGCTTAATAGAGGGACTTCATCTTTTTCGCCCTGTCTTATGAAAATACTGTTACCCTCCTTCACCACTGAAGGTGCCATCCTGACAGCAGACATGAAACATTTAACAGTGAACTTGACAGTGCCTTGACATAGGACTTCTCAGACTTTGTAGCTATGAGAAATAAATTTCTTTACTAATTACTCAGCCTGGGGAGCTTTGTTATAGCAGCACAGAACAAACTACAAAAAGTAGACCTCAGTTTCCCTTTTTGGAAGACCACAGACAATTGAGTTACTCTCCAGTCATAGTTGGGATTTGTGGGAGACCGCTGAGAGACCTGCGGTTGGCATCCATTTTGTAAATTACCAACCATCTTAAGAGTTAAGTTCTGCTTTCCATATTTGGTTAATTTCCTGTAAATCACGTGCTATTGTGTGATATAGTCACATGCTATCGCCTGATGCTCTGACCACCCTCGTATGATATTTGAACATCCCTCCATTGCCTAGTTACCTGCTGACATCAATCCCCACTCCGCACTGTATATAAACCCGAGCTTTCCGCTCAATAAATGAGACTTGATCAGACTCCTGTCTTGTCTCCATTTCTTGTGTCTCTTGTCTCTTTATTCCACCCTCCCCGTCTAGGGTCTCCGTTGACTACCCGCGGGTCGGGACAAGTGGCGCCCAACGTGGGGCTCTAGAACAAGGGATTCAAGGGCATGGACGCTGTTCGGGAGCCGGCACGACAAAGGAAGAGAAAAGAGGACTGGCATGACAAAAGAAGAGAAAAGAGGATTGGTCCGACATGGGAACCTGCCGTGTCTGACAGACCTCGGTAAGAACAGTGTATATAATGGAACAAGCTATGAGCAAACATGAGATGTTTGTTGAAGGCTTAGAAAAAGCCTTGAGGGCACGAGGAGCAAAGGTTAAATTTAAACAACTGTATGAATTTTTTGATTATATTAATGAAGTTTGTCCTTGGTTTCCTATTGAAGGAACAATTAGTTCAAAGAAATGGAAAATAGTTGGTGACACACTTAAGACTTATTATACAGCTTTTGGGCCTGAAAAGGTTCCGATAACTGCTTTTTCATATTGGAATTTAATTGATGAAATTTTATCTCAAAAGAATTTTGATGTTACAATTGCTAATGTGGTTGAAAAAGGCAAAACTATTTTACAAGAAAATATTCAAAATGAGGCTTTAGAACAACCAGCAATTCAAAAAGAAAATCCAAATGAACAAGATGAAGACCTTATGTCTTTTGAAAGTGATAGTGGGGATGAAAAAGCCAAACAAATTAAGAACAAAGAGTCCTCTAAAGTTGACATAAAAAAGATGAAGCCTTTAAAAACAGGTTCAAACCAGTTTCAATCCAGTCTAAAACAGGAAATTACACCCAGTCCTTGTGACTTGCCGGAAGTAGGAGGAGCTAAACCTAAGACTAAACTATATCCTGATTTGTTAAATTTGTCAAATATTCTAATGTCTGATATGGATAATGTGATAAAGATGGCCGCTGAATTTCACATGGCTGCCAAAATTCATAATTCAGATTGGCCGCCCAGTGTCCAACATCCTCCGCCTTGTAGCTCCAATCCCACTGTTCCTCCATCAGTATATCCAATCTTTGATGATTCTAGTAAAGAATTAGAAAATAATATTGAACTTTGTAAAAAACAAATAAAATTACAAATAGAAGAACAAGATCTTATAGCTCAACAGATAAAACTCAAAAAGGATCATCAGGATCTTATAGCTCAATTAAAAGAATTAGATACAGATAAACCTAAAACACAAAAAGAAGTAAAAATAGATATCTCACAAAATTTAAAACCAACTGTAAAAGGTATTATTTCAAAGTCCATTCCTCAGGCTAGTTCCATTGTAGAAACGGATGCTATGGAAACTTTTCCAGTAATTAAAACAACAAATGATCAAGGACAAGTTGTCTGCACTCTTCATGCTTTTGACTTTAAAATGATAAAAGAGCTAAAAACAGCAGTAGCTCAATACAGAGCTATAGCTTCTTATACTACAGCAATCTTGGACTCTATAGCTGCTAATTGGCTTACACCTATAGATTGGCAAACATTAGCCAGAGCAACTCTTTCAGGAGGAGATTATCTCCTATGGAAATCAGAATACATAAGAAAACTGCAAAGATACTGCTAGATGCAATGCTCAAGCAGGCAATGGATGGAATTTTGATATGTTAGCAGGAGAGGGTGATTTTGCTACTAATGATGCTCAGATGCAATATGATGCAGGACTTTATGCACAAATCCATAAAGCTGCTACTAGAGCATGAAGGAAGTTACCCTCTAAAGGGGACATGAGTTCCTCTCTCACTGGTATTAAACAAGAGCTGGATGAGCCTTTCGCAGACTTTGTCCATTGTCTGCTTACTGCAGCAGGTAGAATCTTTGGTAGCGCTGATGCAGGCACAGATTTTGTTAGACAGTTGGCCTTTGAAAACGCTAATGCTGCCTGCCAAGCTGCCATTCGACCATATAGAAAAAAGACTGATTTAACAGGCTATATACGCCTTTGTTCTGATACTGGAGCTGCTTATCAGCAAGGTCTTGCTATAGCTGCTGCTCTACAAGGGTATACCGTCCGACAACTCTTATCACCAAAATATAAAAACAAATGCTTTACTTGTGGAGAAATTGGTCATTTTGCCAAAAACTGTAACAAAGGATCTATTGACAACTCTAAAACAAAGACACCAAAGACACCAGAAATCTGCCCTAGATGCAAGAAAGGAATACACTGGTCTAAAGAATGTAAGTCAAAAACAGATATTGAAGGCAGAAAATTAGCTCCGATACAGGGAAACGGGAATTGGGGCCAGCCCCAGGCCCCCAAACCCAAACCCAGACAAATTTTTGGGGCGCTCAATTTTGTTCCACAAAACAACAATTCATTTCAGACCTCTGCAGAGCCACAGCAGGAAGCGCAGGATTGGACCTCAGTTCCACCACCCACACAGTATTAACACCTGAAACGGGGGTGCAGGCTCTCCCTACAGGAATTTTTGGACCTCTACTGGAGGGCACTTTTGGCCTCATAATAGGTCATAGTAGTTCTACTCTTAATGGAGTACAAGTGTTCCCAGGAGTCATAGATAATGATTATACAGGTGAAATAAAGGTTATGACATCCTCTCCTAAATTCATTAGTACTATTCAAACAGGACAGAGGTTTGCACAATTATTACTTCTGCCTCTAATTCAAACCTCTAATAAAACTGTCTCACTACGGAGAGGTAATAAAGGATTTGGCTCGTCAGATGTACATTGGGCAAAAGTTATTTCTACACAAAAACCCCTCATGACTTTATGGTTAGATGGTAAAAAATTCTCTGGATTAATTGATACAGGTGCTGATGTTACTATCATTAAAAAGGAAGATTGGCCTAAGGCTTGGCCTTTTGACATTACTATGACTCATCTAAGGGGCATAGGGCAAAGTCAAAATCCAGAAAAAAGTTCAAAATTGTTAACTTGGAAAGATTCAGAAGGTAATCAAGGCACTATACAACCTTATGTAATAGCTGGTCTACCAATAAATTTATGGGGAAGAGATTTATTGTCTCAAATTGGCATGATTATGGGTAGTCCCAACAATACAGTTACTACTCAAATGTTAAAACATGGATATTTGTCAGGTCAAAGCCTAGGAAAACATAGTACAGGAATAACAACACCTGTAGAGGCTGTTCCAAAAATGGACAGAGCAGGTTTGGGCCATTTTCCATAGGGGCCATTGACACTCCTGTGACCCACGCAGAAAAAATTACATGGCTATCGGAGGAGCCTGTATGGGTCGATCAATGGCCTCTGACTTCTACAAAATTAGTGGCTGCACAACAGCTGATGCAGGAGCAGCTTAAAGCTGGCCATATAATTCCTAGCAACTCGCCTTGGAATACTCCTATTTTCGTCATAAAAAAAAAAAATCAGGCAAATGGCGATTGTTACAAGATCTTAGAGCTATAAATAAAACCATGATGCTAATGGGTGCTCTACAACCAGGCCTTCCATCACCTGTTGCTATACCTTTAGGTTATTTCAAGGTCATCATAGACTTAAAAGATTGTTTTTTCACCATTCCTTTACATCCCGATGATCAAAAATGGTTTGCTTTCAGTTTACCTGCTACTAATTTTAGAGCACCCATGCAAAGATTCCAATGGTGTGTCTTTCCTCAAGGCATGGCAAATAGTCCTACTCTGTGCCAATCTTTTGTTGCTTCAGCTATACAACCTATAAGAGATCGTTGGCCAGATATATATATCATTCATTACATGGATGATGTCCTGATAGCTGGACAAAATGGTGGTAAAGTACTTCAATGTTATGAGAAATTACAGGCTGCTCTATCTAATAAGGGATTACAAATCGCACCTGATAAGGTTCAATTTACAGATCCATATACATACTTAGGCTTTCAAATGAGAGGGTCACAAGTTTCCTCACAAAAATTAGAATTAAGATTACATAAACTTAAAACTTTAAATGATTTCCAAAAACTCCTTGGGGATATTAATTGGCTTATGCCTTATTTAAAGCTCACTAAAGGTGAATTAAAACCTCTCTATGACATCTTACATGGAGATGCCAATCCCATGTCTCCTTGTGTACTTACACCTGAAGGAAGACAAGCCGTACATATAGTAGAACAAGCCATTCTATCTCGAACAGTTACATTTATGGATTATGACAAACCTTTACAATATATTATTTGTAACACAACATTATCTCCAACTGCTGTTTTTTGGAAAACGGCACCTTTATTGTGGGTTCATTTACCTGTTAAGCCTAAAAAGGTTATTGAGCCATATTATCTTTTTTTTTTTTTTTCCGGTACCAGGGATCGAACTTAGGACCTTGCGCTTGCCAGGCAAGCGCTTATGCCACTGAGCTATACCCCCAGCCCCCGAGCCATATTATCAAACAGTATCTAATCTCATAATCTTAGGTAGAAAACAAGGAAGATGTTATTTTGGCAAAGAACCAGATGTCATTATACAACCTTATACTAAAAATCAAATTAATTGGCTTATGCAAACTACTGAGTTTTGGCCTATTGCTTTGGCCTCCTACATGGGGTTCTTGGATAATCATTATCCTCCAAACAAGCTCATTGATTTTGCTAATAAGCATGAATTTATTTTCCCCAAAGTCACCACACTCCATCCACTAGAGCATGCTTTGTTAATATTTACTGATGGTTCTTCTTTGGGCATGACTGCCTATATTTACCAAGATCAAACAGTACAATTTCAAACAAATAGCACTTCTGCTCAATTGACAGAATTACATGCTGTTGTTGCTGTTTTTTCTGATTTTTCTAATCAATCACTCAATATTTATACAGATAATGCTTACATTGCACATTCTGTCCCACTGTTGGAGACTGCTGGTCAAATAAAAAATGTTTACAGTGCTGGAGAATTATTCCGACAATTACAAATGCTTATTACTAAGAGAAAACATCCTTTTTTCATAGGGCACTTATGTGTTCACTCTGGATTGCCAGGACCTTTAGTTAGAGGCAATCATAAAGCTGATTTAGCTACTCGCTTACATACAGTTCATCTATTAGCCACTATCGCTTCTACTGATAGTACTGATAAATTTACCCTAGCACAAAAAAGTCATGAATTACATCACCTAAATGCACAAACCCTCCGACAAATGCATAATATTACCAGAGAACAGGCTAGACAAATAGTCAAAAATTGTCCTTCTTGTGCTATACACCTTCCAACTCCCCATCTTGGAGTTAATCCTAGAGGGCTAATACCTAATGCATTATGGCAAATGGATGTTACTCACATTCCTGAATTTGGTAATCTCAAATATGTTCATGTGATTATAGATACTTTTAGTGGTTTTATTTTTGCTTCTCTTCAATCTGGTGAAGCTACTAAACATGTGATTAGTCATATGCTTAATGCTCTATCTGTCTTGGGATGTCCACAACAGATAAAGACCAATAACAGTCTGGGTTACTTTAGCTCTACTTTTTCAAAATTCTACAAACACCTTAATATTCAACATATTACAGATATACCATATAACCCTCAAGGTCAAGGAATAGTAGAACAAGCACATCTCTCCCTTAAACTTACTATTGATAAAATAAAAATGGGGGAATGGCACCCCACAAGGGGGTCACCAAGAAATATTCTTTCTCACGCTTTATTTATCCTCAATTTTTTTAATTTGGATACCAATGGACAATCAGCAGCTACTCGCTTCTGGCACACAGAAACACAAAAACAGTTTGCCTCCATACTATGGAGGGACCCTATAACTAATTCATGGCATGGTCCAGATCCGGTCCTCATCTGGGGCTGAGGATCAGTATGTGTATACTCCAAAAAAATTAAATATGCAAGATGGTTACCAGAACGATTGGTAAAACAAATAAATAATAAACAACAAATACAGAACAAACTTAATGATGGCTCCAGGAATGAAGAATCACCCTGAGAATTTTCTTTATAATAATTAGGATTACTGTTTATATGCTGTTGTGATTGTTGTATGTATTTAAAGGTAAAACGGATGTATAATGATTTATTGCAAGCTCGCTTTTCATATTCATATGTACAAAAACAAGTTTAGGACCGACTGTCAAAAAATGTTGTTAAGAGTCTTGTTTGTGTCCTTGAGAACTGAGAAAACCCAAGAGTTAAGATTCTGTTCATCCAGAGAGCTCCTGGCGGATATAGAATGTTCCTGAGAGTGAGCGGTCTGCCCAACTGCCCGTTCTCGCCTAATGGCCTTCAGTGATTGTTTTGGGTGCCAGGTTGACAAGGACATAAACAATAAAATAATAAGATAGTACAAATAATCTTATAAAACTGTTCTGAGATCCAAACTCAAATTTGATACAAACAATATTATATAATTGGTCATATAACAAAAAGTTCAAGTATTTCTTAAAACCAAACAATGCAATTTTAAACAAACAGCTCTTTCAGATAATGAATTCCAAGACTTGTTTCTTAACATTGGAAATACTAATCACCTCATGGCAACTTTCTGATGGAGGTTTGAGGGCAAGAATCATGGCAACTAGACAAGAGATGTTTGGTGCTCCATGTGATTGTGGAGGAGGCACTTTTACAACAACAATCAAACCTACGTTATATGCCAGCTATACAGATTGTGGTAATAAAATATCTTATTTAACATATATTAATACCATAAATGGACCTTACTTACAAAATTACAAATCTTTCTTTAAGCCTCCGGTGATACTTCATGGTCAACCAAAATTATGTCCTAAAGAATGTACTATTTATTATACTACAATGCATTCTTCCTGTTATGAGTCAGTACAAGAATGCACAGGAATGGATAATAAAATATATTTCACAGCCATATTACAACACACTGCCACTGGTACCTTTGGGAAAAATTGGTCTAATATTCCACAAATTTTAAAAAATCATAAATATGCTCAAGCTCCATGTGATGGTACCCGTGGTAAACCAGTGTGCCGGAGTAAGTCTGCTCCATTACATATTTCTGATGGTGGTGGACCACAAGACAAAATTAGAGAAATTAAAGTACAAGAACATATGAAGGACATTATAAATCGGATATCTTCACAAATCACTTATCATCCTTTGACACTTCATAATTCATGAGGAATTGATATAGATACTCAAACTACAGAAATTTTAACAACTACTTTAATGGCTATTAATACTTCTAATCCTAACTTAGTTAAAGAATGTTGGCTGTGCATGACTCAAAATATTCTCATGCCTCTCGATTTCCTTCAAATTTTACTTCAGATAATATAACCTCTACACATCCTAACTGCACTGTGGGTCTACCATTCAGAATTCAACCTTTGGCTGTTAAGTTTACTTTTTGTATACAAGGAAGTCTTCAGAACAACAAGTATGCCATTGATGTTGGATTCGTTACTTTTGCTGATTGTACTCAGGTAATTACTTATAGTTCCTCTATTTGCCTTTCAAAAGGACAAGTATTCATATGTGGAGGAAATCTGGCTTTTACCTTCCTACCTACTAATTGGACAGGGTTATGTACTGTAGCTACCTTACTACCTGATATAGAAATTATACCTGGGAACGAACCTATTCCCATCCCTAGCCTTGAGTATGCTACAGGCCGTACAAAAAGAGTAGTTACATTTATTCCTATATTGGTAGGATTGGGAATCTCAGGAGCTCTAGTCACAGGTTCAGCAGGGATAGGAGTTGCTGTACATTCTTATAATAAGCTCTCTAATCAATTAATTGATGATGTCCAAGCCTTGTCTAGCACTATGCAAGATATTCAAGATCAGATAGATTCTTTGGCGGAGGTAGTCCTCCAAAATAGAAGAGGATTAGATCTTTTAACTGCAGAACAGGGAGGAATTTGCTTGGCTTTACAGGAACGCTGTTGCTTTTATGCAAACAAGTCTGGCATCGTTGGAGATAAGATAAAGAAGCTCCAGGAAGACCTGATAAAAAGAGAGTTATTTAAAGGAGAGAGTTATTTAAAAATCCACTTTGGAGCACTTGGAATGGAATCCTACCCTACCTTCTCCCCCTGTTGGGACCTTTGATTGTGTTATTAATGATTCTTTCATTTGGACCTTGTATTGTTAACAAATTGGTGGCTTTTATTAAACAACTAGTGCCGGATATTATAAAGATGCAACAAATTCAGGTCCATTATCACAGGCTTGACACAGACCTCGAGAAAGCAGATGATGACAATGCCCAGTAAAATCAACAGGCTATTTTGGCTTTCTCATCTTGGTGCGCTGGACTGGATAGCCAGAGATGGGCAACAGGAAGCTCACGTGTAACACCAACCACCACCTAAGACAGGAACTAGGCCTTTTGCAGCCTTGCTTTCCAATGACGGGTAAGGTATAAGTTGGTTCCACGTGAAAGCATCCTGACCTAAGACAGGCACAGTCCCCTCGAGAAATATTGGTCTTTTTAATAAATAAAATAAAAAAGGGGGACCTGTGGGAGACCGCTGAGAGACCTGCGGTCGGCATCCATTTTGTAAATTACCAGCCATCTTAAGAGTTAAGTTCTAGTTTCCATATTTGGTTAATTTCCTGTAAATCACGTGCTATCGCGTGATATAGTCACATGCTATCGCCTGATGCTCTGACCACCCTCGTATGGTACTTGAACCTCCCTCCATTGCCTAGTTACCTGCTGACGTCAATCCCCACTCCACACTGTATATAAACCTGAGCTTTCTGCTCAATAAACGAGACTTGATCAGACTCCTGTCTTGTCTCCATTTCTTGTGTCTCTTGTCTCTTTATTCCACCCTCCCTGTCTAGGGTCTCCGTTGACTACCTGCGGGTCGGGACAGGGATTCATGATTTCTGTCACAGTTTTATTTCTGCACTGATGCACTGCTCTCCTCCTAACTCCTAGAACTTGACCATAGAGATTATTTGTGGTCCATTTTGTAAAATCATTAGCCCTGTAAATCTTTCCTAATCAATTCCATGGGAAAACTTTTGAAAAATGCGCTGAAAATTTAGAACAAGTGAACAAAACCCCAAAATTTATCTGGTCATACTACTTGCATAATCAAACATCTTATAGCCCAAGCTCTTGGAATATAAAAAATTATATATAGGATTTACTATTATCTATATTAGTGTAACAACATGGTATAAGTTGGGAAAGTTTGCTAAACAAAAACAGTTCTGTGCTTATAAATATGGTCAGACTAACCTAAGCATTGTATTTCCAGAAAGGGACAATGCCTCTATGTTTTAGCAAGCATTAATTAAAAGCTAAGTGTTCTTTCATAAAACTCTGCTTGGTGGCCCAAGGATCTAAGTTATGACCACCTGGAATTGATGAGTTAGGTTCTAAATATTGAAACATCCTCCTAGGCTACATCTGTTGCTCACATCTGCCATTTTGTAGGATCCTAGTTGAAATCTGACCCTTTGGGAGTCTTATGCCTCCTGCCAGCCCTCCTCTTGGAGGGATCATCCCTCACAGAGACAAGAGGCTGCCTCTCCCCTAAGAGGAAGACCAGAAAATCTGCAAATGGCATTACAGACAAGAGTCCAGGAGACTGTAAGTAAGGTTTTCTGCCTTTCTCCTCACTTCCTCTTTTTACCTGCTCTCCACCACGGAATCACACTGCCATGGACTGTACCAGCAGACTCTTACTTCTGGATGACCTGGCTGATGAAAGAAATTAACAAGAGACAGGAGGGTAGAGCAGAGTGTTCTAATGCACACCTGTAATCCCAGCACTCTGAGAGACTGAGGCAAGAGCATCCCAAGTTCACACCCATCCTGGGCAACTTAGAGACTTAGTGAGACCCTATCTCAAAATAAAAACAAAAGAGGGAGAGAAAAAGAGAGAAAGAGAAAGAAAGAAAGAAAGAAAGAAAGAAAGAAAGAAAGAAAGAAAGAAAGAAAGAAAGAAAGAAAGAAAGAAAGAAAGAAAAACAGTGGGGTGCAGCTATAACTCAGCGTGAAGGCCCCAGCATTCAGTCCCCACTAACACACACACACACACACACACACACACACACACAGTGAAAATACAGAGAAGGAGAGAGAGACAAAGAGAACATAAAGAGAGAGAACACAAAGAGACAGGGAGTCAGACCTCCGGAGAGAGGATGTAGCACTTACTCTCCCAGCTCTTCCTGACCAGACTCCCGGGTGGCAGTGGTGGCCCTCTCCCTAACCCTTTCCTGTGGTGGCTGGTCTCACTGGGTCAGTAGCCATTTCCATCCCCTGCTCCTATAGGCCTAGTGGGGGATAAAGGAGTGGCTGCTGCTGCTGCCCCAGCATGCTTCACTGTCTCTTACTATTATCTTTGAATCCTGCTCTCTTCTTCCTAAACTGCTCTCCCTAAAACTTCCTTCTTTCATCCTTTAGTGAACACCAGCTGTTGCCTGTCATGACCCAAGCAATGAGTAGGTATAAGCATCAGTGGAATTGGGACATACTGGTAGGGAATTTAACATGTTGTTTTATCCTAACCTCTACACTTTTTCAGTATTTGAAAATGATTAGGTAATTAAACCCAGCACAACAAAAACCAGACCAAAAAGAGCAAAAGTAATATTACACGTAATGGAATGCACGTAGGGTATGTACCTATTTCTGTTACTATGGAAAGAGGCCCAGATAAAACTATAACAGACTTGACCTATTTGGTATAATGATTTTCCTGCAAGTGTATGCTGTGTTATAGTGATAAAATCTATTTTAAGTTCCTAAAAATGGAATTTTTCACCTAGTATTAATTTAAGGACAAAAAGAACACTGTAAACAGATGTTGATAAAGAATTCAAAATTGCATTTAAATAGTATTGTATTATACTCTTTACTTTGGAAAAAATTGTTTCACGAAGATGCATTTGCTAGGACTTTAGTGAAGCATCAATATTCAGGTACATTAAAATGAGATGGTTTTCTAAAAACTATGTTTGTTTAAAATATCTGATTGTCTTGACAATAATGCAGCAATGTTCTTCCAGTTAATGTTGTTTTATTCATAATTTTGAAGCACTTACTTATAATGGAATATAATATTAAATCAATTATTTTACACAGTTAGGATTTTTTTGAAATGAACCTTAAAATGCATGTCAACAATAAAGTTTTTTACCTATATGAAAGTATTGTTAAATACTCATTCTCCAACAAAAAATTAGAAACAATCTAATGTCCAATAGTGATCAAGTGGCCAAATAAAATATATTCACACAATGAAACAGTGTACAGCAGCAAAAGAAAAAAAGCACTTAAAACACACTAGTGAAAACAGCAAATTCTATAATGGAATAATATTCCATTTATGAAAAATAAGACCCATAAACAATAAAGGTTTTTTCTTGTTTGTCTTTTGACAAACATCTATCTGGTTCTCATAAAGAGCCAGGCACTACTCCAAGCACCTATCAGATATTAACTCCTATCATTTTCAAACGCATCTGCTAGGGAGGTGTGAACGTTATTACAGATGTGCATGAGGAAATCAAGTCTCAGAAAGATAAAGTCACTTGCCCTGGAACACACAGCTTGTATAAGAAACCACTTCTGTGCAAACAAAGGTGGGCAGATTTCACAGTTGCTGTTCCTAACTGCATCGCCTCCCATGAGTGGGGAAAACCTGGAAGTTCTCTACAGGGTTTGAGAAAAGCCTAAGAAGAACGCTGGTATAGTTAGCCCACAACTGTCCTCTCCTTCCTGCACATCTACTCGCTTACCTTGATCTTCTCTTCCCTCAACCAAGTATGGATATTTTAGGGTAGAGATTTAAATGTGTTCTCTCTTTCAAAAAGAGTAGTAGGGCAGCATAGGAAAACTCATACTCTAAGAAATAATATCCTCTATTCCAGATTCAGTCCATGGTCAGCTGGCTCCAAGGCAGTGCAGCATGGAAGAGGACAAACAGTCCATGACAAGGCAGGCAGGAAGCAGAAACATCAAGATGTCAGCAGACTCCCACGGATGAGTATCACACCCCGCCCCCGGGCCAGTTGCCTCCCAAAACTCCACCTAGGAGCACATGAGCCTGGGGCAGGGGCTAGATACAGACCGTGGTGGTTGATATCCCTCCAAAACTCATATATTGAAATCCTGGCCCCAAGCTGATGATATTAAGAAGTGGGGCCTTTTGGAGCTGATTAGATGGTAAAGAATGAGTCCTCACAAGTATGATCAGTGCTCTTTGAGAAGAAGTCTAGGAACAGCTAAATGCTGATATCTTATACTCTGAGTAACTACTTTAAAGATAACCGTTCGCAGTGTGGCAATGTGTTGGCCAAAGTTACCCTCCTATCATATAATTTTGGAATTTTGTTGTTATGTTTATGTGTTTATTGTGTTTTTCTTTCTTTTTCTTTAAAAAAAAAAAACCAAAGAATCGTGGGAGAAAGACACCTTACCCCTTCAGCCTTGTGAGGACACAGCTAGATGAGAGCCACCTACGAACCAGGAAGGGGGCCCTCACCAAACACCAAATCTGCCAGGTCTTGATTTTGGACTCCCAACCTCCAGAACTGTGGAAAATAAATTCATATTGTTTACGGACTATCCAGGCTATGGTATGATATGATTATAGCAGCTCATAAACTAAGACGCTGAGTCTTGAAGGATATGGACAGAGGTGCGGAAAAGGTGAGGTATCGTGCGTGAAGGAGGTGCCATAAGAACAGTGTTTGCCACTGGCTGGTTGAAGAGATGAGCTCATGTGTTGGAGAGCAAGCACCCTGCCCTGCATCTATCATCTACCACTTGCCAGCACCTGGGGATTTACAGCGCCTAGCTCATGTGTTCGAACTCAAGCCAGGAATTCTATTACCAGTTATGCTAGAGAAGGCCTTGACAGCCAAGTAGAAAAACCTGGACTTCATTTTAGAGAGAATAAATAAACATGTAAACAACTGGGGCTAGACGATGCTCTGCAACTATAAAATGGCCCAGTGGAAAGGCAGTCCACAGTGTTACCATAAAACAGAAAGGGACAGGAACATCTCAGGCACTCTCCTTACAGAAGAACTATATATGAGGAGAAAGGGACAAGAAGTCCATGGGAGACACTGGTCTTGCACATTCTCATGTGAGTGTTATAAAATCTTCAAGCTATGTGTCACTTTTGTGGCTGAGCAGAAACAAGTTGCTGTCCATGTTCAGAGAATTACTAAAACATTCACCTAATATGCATATTCCCTGGAAGGAAAAAATTCATTGTATTAAATTTTGAAAACCCTCTTTATTACAGAAATACACTGCATTTTTTGTCAGTTTGGTGAAGAAATTATCGATTATTATAAAGTTGTACATGTATTAGTGAGCTTCATGTTACTATAATACTAAATCACCTGACACTGGCTACTTGGGAAGTAAATAAAAGTTTGTTTGGGCTCATGGTTCTGAAGGATATAGTGGTTGGATTTCTCTGGACCTCTGCCAGGGGTGGTACATCTTGACAAAGTGTCTGTTAGAGTGAATGCTTACAACTTGAGGCAGGATGCAAAGAGAGAGAGCCAGAGTCCCAGGCCCCTTTCAGGGTACATACCTACTGTCCTAAGACCTCCTACTAGCCCTGCCCCAAAGTTCACAGCACCTTGCGATACTACTGCTGTGGGACAAAGTTACACATGGGCCTTTGGGGGACTCATCCAAACCATAGCATACACCAATTCACCTGCCGCTAATGTGATCATCATAATAATGTAACTTTATATAAAATATTTATCAATTTATTGTCTTTTCACTTTACTGACAAATGTTTATATCATCTACAACAGTGAAAACAGGCACTTAGAGCAGTGATGGCAAACCTATGGCATACATGCCACACCTGGCTATTATCACTGAAAGCTCTAAAAGCTTTGCCACCACTGACCTGGACAATCTTTTTGGGATGCATTTTCCACTTGACATATTTCCAAAACCAGGGTGCTTGCTCTTTTGAGTTAGTCCAAGGTAGCATAAGACCACTGTGACTCAGGTGCTTGGGGGCACCCTCACCCCCTCAGGTACTGGAAGTTCCTACCAGCATCTCTTTTCCCCATGAAATTTGAACACAAACCTGTGTGTGCTCCTTCTCATTATGCTTAGGCTGCCCACGCACCTGTCTCATGCAAGGCACCTTGTCAGTCAAAGCCCTAATTACAAGTCCCTGACATGGCAATTTTTACACAGTGCTCCTCCAAAACCTGTAACTTGAGAGAACAAATGGCAGAGGTTAATGTATTATAAATAGTTTTATCTTAGACAGAATGAGCTCACCTGCCTAAGGACGCTAAAACCATAAAATTGCTTTTTTGATGCTTTTGCTTTGTCTAACCAGCTATTTATACTTGAACCAATAGCAGAAGAATAAGTCAACTTTTGGAGCACAGATTTCAGCTAAAAGCTTTACTTGAAGCTCTTATAAGTCTGGCCGTACTTAATTGGATTTGAAGACCCACTTATGAAATGCAATTAATTTTGCAAATAGACTCTTGTCTAGTGCTTAGAAGCCAACCTAGTCTGTGTTCTCATAACCCAGTCAATTTAATCTAGGCTGATTGGTTCTAGTTCCCCAGCCAGTAGAAATTCACCCACAAGTTCCCACATTCTCACAAGTGTTTTTCCTTCCTTCTCCAATTTCTATTTTTTCTTTATGTTTTGCTCTCTGAGCTGAGATTTTCCTTAATGAAAATACTTTCTTCCTAATATTCATGACAGCTTTAAGTATTTCCAAAATTAACCAAAAAAGCTATCTACTGACCAAATCTAACATTAGATTTTTGACCCCAGTCAAAATATTCTTATTTTAAATTCAGTAGCCATAGTAACCAAAAGCATGAAACACACACACATGTGTTCTACAAACACTAGTGTATACAATGCTTAATGTGGGTGTAAAGTAGGTAAACTCCCATTTGAAGAAGATATGGTCTCATTAAGAGAGCAAAATTTTTGAAGCATTTGTAGCAGGTTTATGTTCCATATATTTTCCTTGCACACTAGGACATATAGCAAATGTCATCATTTATTCATTCATTCATATTTGGCTGGCATTTGAATCCTGGGGCCCCACACATGTGAGGCAAGTGCTCTACCACTGAGCTACACCCCCAGTCCTGCAACCACTTTTATTCTTTTAAACTCACATTTTATTTCCCAAGCTACTGTTATACCACTACCAATACATCAGCGTGATGGAAATGAAGTCTTGTTTAATCTTTAAATAAGGATGTGTCTAGGTCTTCTGTGGTAACAAGCTTAAGCAAAATTTGCAAAAGATAGAAAGAATGCACTAGGCCCTTGCTGTCCATAAAGGCATCAGTGTTCTCTGGCCCAGCCTTGGCCTTTGGTCTACCCTGGTCAACACAGAGCAAATTCTATTTCAGTCCATTTGCCTCTTCAGGATTTGAGTGTTACCACCATGTGCACGGGACTTGAATGATTACACGTGTCACATTTTTAAGCCTGGACTTACTCCCTGGACAAAAAGGAGAAATGAATATATCTAGATGGGTAGCCCTTGGCCAGCACTAAAAAGACATTGGTTGAAACACTTAGAAACTTAACCCTTTTTCTTTGGCTCCCGGAAGAGGCCTGCTCAAGCTAGGCATGCCTTCCTCACTCACTGGCTGCTTCCTACACTGTGATGGGCCGAGCCCATATTTTTTCTTTTGCCCCTGGTGATTTCCTCAATCTGCTTTCTTGCACTATCCCTCCATGCTACCCATGGCACAGAGCAACGCTTAATAAACTCTTTGTTTGAAAAAATTCCTCTTTGTTCCAGAGACTGGGTCATTAGCTCTGCAAATATTCCCTTGGGCTACTTCCAACTTGCTTAAGCCTCTGCCTTAACTACACTGAAGTCTGTTTCTTCTCCTCCTCAATACCTGCCAAACTCTCTCACTTGGAAAACAAAACAGACTTTTCCAGGCTTGGAAAACAAAAACAAAACAAAATAAACTCCACCACACTTTATTCCAGGTGCATCGAAACCCTAACTTCATCAAGTGTTAGTTCGAATCTTTGTAAATTCATGGTTTCTGGTCACTTATTCAACAAGTAATATTTATAGTACATGTTAATGAGTGGCAAGGATTGAGCTCCATACTGGAAAAATATCAAAGCTGTAAAGACACAGTATCAGGCTTGGAGAAGTCTGTGGTCCAGTGCGGGAAACCACAGAGCAAGGCGGCACTTACAACCCAGATGAAAAATACAAGTACAGGAGTGAGCGCTGAGCAGGCTGGGGGTGCGGAGGCCCGGACGGGAGGTTGCGGCTTCCAGCCCTGTTGGAAAGATGGGAGAATAATATTCCAGAAGAGCACATGGTGTAGATGGCTCGAGCAGAGGGAGGAGGCTGGAACGAAGCGAGGGGGAAGGTCAGCGTTTGCAGGCTCCAGCCTGGGAGCGGCAGAGCCGTGCTCCCCTTATTTCCACCAAGTGCTGGGGCTGTTCCTCAAATGTCAAGTTCAGCGTGAGAAAAGCTGAGAAAAGCGGCTGCTGGGAAACACTCCACCTTCAGGTCACACCGTGCCCCAGGCTCGCTCCTTCCCTCTTATCTGTCCTCTTTGCTCAGTACTAGGTAGGACGACCCCGAAATAAGATGTATTATGTGAAAGCAGCCTGCACATTCAACAGCGTGATGGAAATGCGGGGTGCACACCATCAGAATTAACAGAAAGATCTCTTGTACGACACAAAGAGCATAGACTGAGATCCGGGGAAACTTGGGTCTAGTCTTCTTTTCTGATGTGCAACTTGGAGTAAATTTTAAACTTCTTTGCAGTACATCTTGTCCCTTTCCCCTGTCAAGAATTTGTGTCCTTTATGGAAATGCTCAGCTGACTATGAAACAGGCACACACATTTGTGTGGATACACACACACACACACACACACACGCACGAATCTTGGATAGACCATGAAAATATGGGGATACCTTCAAAAATTTTTAATATAAATAGTAGGTATCAGGGTGACAAGTACACCATTTTTAATCTAATGTTTTTAACTAACGTATAATAATAGTACAGATTTATGGGATATGATGTGATATTTCAATCATATATACAATGGAATTCACTGTTCCTTTCATTTTTATATGTGTATGTCTGAAACTTTTCATAATAAAAAGTTACAAAACAAATTCCCATAAGGGCATTTTTCTGTCTTGTGCAGTTTCACACCATCTATTCTTCCACTGTGAAAATCTGCTCAGATAAACATCTTAATTACTTTTCTCATTGCAGAGAGAAAAATACCTGAAACCCAAAGTTAAAGGAGGAATTTCGCCTCACAGTTTGTAGAGGTTTCAGTCCATAGTCAGCTAGTTTTTTTTTGTTTGTTTTTGTTTTTTTGAAACAGGATCTCTCTGTGTAGTTCAGGCTTGTCCTGAACATACTATGTAGCCCAGGCTGGCCTTGAATTTATGACAATCCTCCTGCCTCAGCCTCCCCAATGCTGAGATTACAACTAGTTCTAAAGCAGAGTGGTATGGCAGAGGGGCACTGCAGAAGAGAAACAGTCCACAGCAAGGTAAGCAGAAGGCAGCAAGAAGCAGGCAGCCGCAGCAAGCCTGCCTTCGTCTATTTATATTCTGTCCATATGCTAAGCCCATTGGTTTATGGCACCCGTGCCTGAGTTGGGGCTTTCATTATCCACACCCAGAGCTATGTTAAGGCAGTTTATCACATACGTTCATCCCATATCACACACTCTAGGTGCAGCCACTTCGGAAAAACCCAGCCTGTGGGTGCGTGAGGTCTGGGGGAACACCTAGATACAAGGCATAGCGCACGGTTACCCATCATCGTATCTCCTTAGCTTTGGGCACGTTTACGTCGCCCCTCACTTCCCTGAGGAGCAATTTATCTATAAGTGTGACATAAAGGCTTTGTGTCTTTGTAAATGGATTTCAAGATCAAATAAGAAAGAAATAGAGGGATTAAGTGTGTCTTTCCAGAGCTCCATAAAACATACCATAGATATGAGGTCCGCTCCATTGACACTTAATTTGGATAGCAGAGCGTCCCTTCTTAAGCCATGTGCCTCAAACAGTCCCCCTTTAAATAGGCTGCTATTCAGAATCCTGTTCCTGTAGAGACCACCAGCTGCTTGTTCATGGAATGAGGCCATCATACCAGATGGTAACCTGACCAGCTCACCCAGGCTACATACCAGCGTGTGGGTGCCTGCAGCCCTCCTAGTGCAGCAGGTCCACAAGATGAGAAACAGGGAACTGGACAACTGGTAGGGCTCTTTCGAGCTGTGATGCACCATAACTTCATGACCAAACAGCACAAACTGTGTGCTGTTTTCCCTCTAAACACGCACGTGCACACACACGTACTTCCTCCTCACCAGCTCATTATTTCTATCTGAACTGGGCCCTGTCATTTCAAAGGGAGCAGCTCTCCTGGATTCTGCAGACTTACGAGCTTAGAATAAGAGAAATCAGAAGAAACTGGAGTTGAGGCAGATATTCTCAAATCCAGAAGCCTTTTTAAAATCCTCTTTGAAAATAAAACAAAAGTGTTCATTGCTTTCTCATTATATTAAAAGGTACGTTATAAGTTAAATTACCTTAACCATTATTTAACATGTATTTTCTGTTGCTCAGAATGCTCTTTTGTAAATGTGTTTTCAGAGAAAAGCTTTGTAAAAGCCTCTATCTGTCTAAAAATATAAATACCTTCCTTTAGGAAATCACCACTCCCTTCCCCTCACATATTTGAGGAAATACTGCAGATCTAACTGTAATGATGTTAAAAAAAAAAAAGGAAACTAAATTACCAAACCACAAAATGAACATCCTCCCAATGTTTTCACAGAAACTAATAACAGCTAATGCCAACACAATGTGAGCTGGGTGGGGGCCTCTTTCCTCAATGTCATATACAACCTTCTACTTTCTGTGGGTTGAATGTTAACTAAATCTAAATGAAAGTCAACAAAAGGCCTTTTCATTCTGAGAGCATACAAAAACACAGAATATAGTCCTAAAGTTTCTAGACCCTTCTACCTTCCATCGGCTGAATGAACTCCAGGAATTCACTTAATAATCCTTCAGAATGATCCTCCTTTGAAGCAAATCTAGACATGAACACCGTCTGGCCAGTTTTGGAGGTGACCCCACTCTCCTCCCTGGCTGGTCCTCTGCCCTGACTTGTCTGGATTATGTGATTGTCATCGGCCAGCACTTGGGTGAATCCTTGAAGGAGGTTTGACTGCTTTTCAGAGACCCAGCAAAAGCATTTACAAAAATCTGAGCAACTTCATTGAAGATGAAGTTATTATATGTAATACAACAACCACTGCTAATTTCTGTCATTTTGTTTTGAAACCTTGTATCATTTTTATTGTTTTGCTTTTGTCTATATTGTTGCTATTTTGATACTTTTTATTCTCTTTAAAAGAAAAAAAAGAGAAGCATTTACAAAAAGATCATTTAGACCTGGTGCTGCTTGGCCAAGAGGACACACACCTGTGGGTACACTCACCTGGCTCTGATTGTACCAGGCATTAAGTCAATCCCACAAGAACATATGAAGTGCCAGCTGAATGGATGACACTCTTAGCAGCTGAAGAGAATGCATAAAATTATGGTAACATCTAGTACAGTGTTACATCCAACTAGGGGGGCCCATTATTAATAAACACAACACAACTGAAGGAAAAAATGTACGAATGCAGCAAACTACTAAAATCTGTGATATTACCTGAAAGATGGATTCAGCTTGAGTGTTGGGGAAGGCTTTATGCTGAATAAACAAATTAAAGAGCAGTCAGTGCCATGGGCTCCAACTGCAAACTCCCTTTGTTCAGAGTTTGGCTCTAGCACTTTTTACCTGTCGTTTAGGATAAAATACTTAATTCTGCCTTGGTTTCCTCCTCTATAAAATGGGGATGATACAAGTATTTATCTCAGAATGCTGTTTTTAGGAACATACAGAAACTTTTTATGTTAGATCCTATGAGCTCTGTTTTTCTTTAGTCTTTATTTTTTATTAGTACATGTTTGTAGTGCATAACTCCTCATGGCCAGTTGGTATTATTTGTCTTCTTCTGAGAACGTACACTCTGTGGTAATAGGAAGTATTGTTTGCTGCTGTGGTAACACTGTACTGTACAACTTGGCTAAATTGCCCTTTCCAGCATTCCCTTCCTTGCCTGTTTCTGGTTAGGGTTGGTCACAGAAGAACTCTGCATATTTGGAGGCCAAAGACGAAACTTCAGCCATGCCCATTTTTGCTGAAGGTCGGTGCAGGCTCTAGGCAGTCGACTGTCTGACACAGTCCTCCCTAATCCACTGGCACAACTTCCCAGGAAGCTCCAGGCCTCTCCCTTCAACATCACTAAGTCCTGCGCCAGGCCTGGGTGATAACTTCATGCAAAGGCCGCGTGGCCGCCTCAGGAGACCTCTATCAGAGTTGCAGGCAGGGCAAACAAAAGATTCCAGTTTGTTCTCACTGGATCCCAGTCTGTGCTTGCTCACCTCAAATCCAGTTTTCCTTCCCACTCTGGTCTGAGGACCCTAGAGACACTTGCTCTTCACCAGGTGGAGCGGCACCAACCTCACACAGATGCCTCCAGCAGCTCCCACAATGGGACAAAGGCTGCTTCTGTTCTGTATCATTTGTAAGGATTCTGCTTCCCTGACTGAACCCTGACTTCTATAGTGGTCAGTACTAGAAATGGTTCCAGAGAGTGTATTCTCTGAATCAGGGCTGGGCTATCTGAAACTTCTCAGATTTGACTCGATTTAGAGATATTAATGACTCTGTTCCACTGGTTTGTCTAAAGTTATTTTAATGATTATCTGTAGATAATCTGTAAATCAGATGGTTGCAGAAAGCAAGGCTTTGGGTGACTAAATACTTTTTGCCATAAAATACTGTGTGTGTCTTTTTTTTCCTGTGTGTGTGTGTGTGTGTGTGTGTGTGTGTGTGTGACTGGAGATTGAACCAAGGACTTTTGTGCTGAGCTACAGCTTCAGCTATTTATTCTTGTTTTGAACATGGTCTCACTGAAGTGGCCCAGGCTAGTCTTGAACTTGCAATTTGAACTTGCAAGTCCCTTGCCTGTCTCGCAGAGCGTTGGAAATACAGGTGTGCACCACCATGCCCAGGAGGCTAGTTACTTTATTTATTACCTTGTCTGGGTTATTTTCCTCTTCTCTGGGACACAATACCAGACACGCATGATTGAAAGGGGCAGAGGTCAATTTTGGCTTGTTTTAAAGGTTTCAGGCCTTGCATGGTCAGCTGGCTCCAGGGCAGGACAGTATGGCAGAGCGGTGCAGTGAGGAGAGCAGATCAGGGCATGGCAGCAGCAAAGTAGGAAAAAAGCAAAGGAAGGAGGGGGAGGGAGACAGACACTTTCAGCCCAGGGAGCCCAGGCTCTACCTCCCAACGTCACTTTCAGCTATAAACCCAACAGTGGGCCACTCCACTGCTCCCCATGTCCCTGTGATCCAGTCACTTCCCAAAAGCTCCACCTTCGAGCATGTGAGACTTTAGGGAGACATCTGGATGCAACCATAACATATTTGTAGATATTTTGTAATCACATGTCTATAGAAAGGAAGGGTCTGAGTGACAAAGTAGTTTCTGCCATAGAACAACATATGTAATATGCAAAATACAAAATTATGTCTACCGTACACTACACACACACACATACACACACACGCACACACACACACTCGTGCACGTGCGGTGTTGGGGGCTGTCAGGTTAGTCCTAGGGATTTCAGAGTACCTGGCAGAAAGAAAACAATGAGATCAGGGCGCTACACAAGGTCTGGCTGAAGGTCTAGAGTCTTTCCTGACTGTCCTCTTCAAGCTGCCCACCGCTTTTTTTGTACCCACGGAGCCAACATATCTAAAAACCAAACCCAAAGTCTAATTCTGTTAAACTTCCAACCATACAAGTTCTCTTTTGCTAAAGTTAAAGCAATGATTAGAAAAGAATGGAACCCAAAACCTTGGGAAGAGGGTAACTAAGCATATTCATTGCTGCTAGTTGAGGCTTCTTTATTTCACATTTGAAGAGGATTTTGCCCTTGTGTCTGAACATTTTACAATGCTGTCTCCTGGAGTAGCCACTTGGCAAGAGCCTACTGAGCCTACTCAGTGTTAACCCCACTTCCACCTCTTGCTCCTATTGTTGGATGTTAGGGCTTCTGTCCAGATGTCCTCCCAAAGCCTCACACATTCATAGATGGGGCTTTTTGAAGCTGGATGGATCTAGGAAATGTAAGACTGGAATTAAAGGCCTGGTACTAAATTATTTCACTAATTAGAGTTAGCATAGCTCTGGGTGGAGCTGAATGAATTTAGACAGAAGCCCTGCCCTGGGTATGGGTGTCACAACCCAAAAGGATTGTAGCCTGGATGAGATAAAAGGAAAATCCAAGGCCAGGGATATAGCTCTGCGGCACAGTGCCTGCCTGGCAAGCATGAAGTTGTGAGTTTGATTTCAGATACAGAAAAAAAAATAAAAAGGAAAGCCCGGCCCACTGCTGTTTCTGCTGCTGCTGCTGCTGCCTGCTGCCTGCCATACCATGAACTGTTTCTCCTCTGTATTATATATCTGCTGTGCCACACTGCCTTGGAGCCACCTGACTATAGACTGAAATCTCTACAAACTGTGACCTAAAATAACTTTGACTTTAACTTTGGATGTGGAGCATTTAACTTCACCCTTTAACTTTGGATGTGGAGTATTTTGTCTCAGTGATGAGAAAAGTAAATAAGACACTGGATTACAACAGTTTCCAGCAGGTACAAATATGACCCATGAGCTTTTGTAATCAAAATCAAAAAACTGTGAGACTGTTATCTATTCATATACAGAAACCAGGAAGGCACGTGTGGAAATCTAGTAAGTGCATTGGATCAGAATGGAAGAAATACAATTTGGTCAGACTAAATTTACTTGCATAAAAATATAATAATACATGTTACATACTATAACTTGAAATAGAGATAGTCAGGAATACCTATAAGGGTTTTCTTAATTTGGTAGATTAAAACTGGGCCCATGGTATCTACCCTAAAATGTTTAAGAAATGGTAAAGGGAAAACTTGTGGTATAGAATGAACAGAAGATGACAAAATGTAGCACATTGTTTTCAAATATATTCAGTCTGTAAGCATGGATGAAAAAGAATTAGTTTTTTCCTTACATTTCTCATGCATTCAGCCCTTGAAATGTTATGGCTTGTACCTAGATGTTCCCCCAAAGCCTCATACATTTATAGGTGGGGCTTCTCAGAACTAGCTGGATCTGGGGGATATGATATTTCAGTTAAGAGACTAAATTAGTCCACTGAGTGGTTTAGCACAGTTCTACGTATGAATGATGGAAAGGCCCATCCTGGGTGTGGGTGGTGTCACCAAAGGACTCGTAGCCTAGATGGGATATGAGGGAAAGTGAGGCTTTCTGCCTGCTGCAGCTGCCTCCTGCCTGCTCAGCCATGGACTCTTTCTCCTCTGTGATGCCTCCCTGGCATGCCACCTTGCCTTGGAACCAGCCCACTATGGGCTAAAACATCTACAGACTGTGAGCTGAAATAAATCTTTCCTCTTTCAACTTCAGGGTGTTGGGTATTTTGTCATAGCAATAAGAAGAGGAACTAAGATAGGAAGCTAGTCTTTTCTTTTTTTATTTCTAGGGTTTTTTTGTTTTTGTTTTTGTTTTTAGTGTTAGCAATGCTTAGCATTCTATAGATGCTAAGGAAGCACTGAACCACATTCCAGCCCTTGGGAGCTTAGTCTCACTATTTACACTAATTCCAAGTATGAACATCACAGAGTGTATTTTTCCAGCCTTGTGCACCATTTGCAATTTTCAATTATTCTCTCCTGTCTACAGCTGTGCCACCCTGAACCTGCCCAATCTCATCAGATGTTCTATCCTAGTAAGGTCTGTGAAATGTGGTTTTAATTTTAATGAGACAGTCTATTTAAATCATTTAACCATTCAAGCACAATAACCTCCTTCCTTTTCCAGTTGTTCTCTGTTTTGGAACTAGTCTCATGGGTTCAATCCAATGAGCACATTATTCTCTCTGCTTCCAAAATGACCAGTTCTATGAATTCGGGAGCCTTGCAGTTGATTACACAAATTTCTCTACCTCCGTGGCTTAGCAAAGTTTGAACTTACATTTGTGTGGCTTAATGACCATAGCTGGGGACACAATCCCCCAGGACACAAGAGCCAGCACCAGACTAGAAGGGACAGAGGGAGGTGCCTGAACTCATGGCCAGCTCTGCAGTTTCAACATCCCCTGCTCCTCATCCCAGAAAGACTGCAGTTCTGGAGAGATTCAGCAGGAAAATTCCAAATGAATCTAAGTATGAGCTTGGCAGTCTGAATATTTTTAAAAGCAGATTTGGTCCACAAGGATTCTTCAGATTCTTAAATTCTGCTTCTTGTTTTCCAAGTCATAAGCTTTTTCCTCATAAGTATTTCTTACAGAAACAGGGTAGAGAAAGAAAGAAAGAAAGAAAGAAAGAAAGAAAGAAAGAAAGAAAGAAAGAAAGAAAGAAAGAAAGAGAAGAGGGAGGGAAGAAAGAGAAAGGAGGGGGAAGAAGGGGGAGGAGAAGAAAGGAAAAGAAAAGGAAAGGAAGCTGTTAGTGATCACTTCCTGTACCAGGTTCCTCACTCTGCAGCCCTGGGTAACCACTAATTTATTTCCTGTCTTTATAGATTTCCCATTCCAGACATTTAATATACTTGAATTCCCCCAATATGTGTTTTTCTGCAATGTTTCTTCAGCTTGGTACCTTTCAAGGTATGTTCATGCTCTAGCATGAATCAGTGCAGCCTGCATTTTTTGCTGACTCAGACCACCCTACTCATAAGCCAGTATAGAACGGATCCATTTCGCCTAGTGGAAGGCCAAGAACTGTTCATTCACAGCAGACTCAGATCCAATCTGATTCTAAAGTTTCTCTTTCATATCCCTAACATTTCCTTTGCACTCCCAGGGTTTGTCATTCTTGGAGGCCGAGTATCAACACCATCCCCCAGGTAGCAGGATTGAGGCCGTTTATGGAGAAGTTACTGGGAGACAGAGGGGAAGATAAACAGAGTGCACCAAGTGCAGGGCCCCACGTAGCCTGAGACAGATGTCTGCCTTCCACCCTCTCCAAGCGCTCAGAAGACTGCTCTTCTCTTTTCTTTTGGAGTTCTACTTGGTATTATTTTTCAATTGATTTTTCCTTCAGGAAATGTTAGGAAGGAAGGATTCCCCCTCAAAATCTGACCTTGATTTTATGTCTGCCAGCACTGCACTATCTCCTCGTCCGTCCCTGGTCTTCCCTTTCCCCAGCCCACACTCTCTGCTAGAGCTCACGCTTTCTCAACAGATTCGCTTGCTCCTTCCAAACCACGTTACTTTCAGGATACAGTAACTTAAGACCCGAGATCCTGCCTTTGACCCTGATAGTGCATCCCACTCGACCTTTTCACAGCAAACCAATGTCATTGTTATATGATTTTCCTATTAGATTATGGAGGAAAAGACCTTAAAATCTTAACAAACAGCTCAGCCAAATGATCTTTCTTTCTCCTTTTAAATTATTATTTTTGTTTTCTTCAGAATTCAAGAATTTTACTTTCTTCATTTAGATGGGAGAAGTTACCTGACTGGTCCTGAGAAGGCTTTGCCTCATAAGGAAATTGAGAGGCGAGCTCGCTGCCCCTCTGCCTTGCGTGACAAGAAGCTTTGTGCATGCCTGGCGGAATCCAGGACACCGTCCCTTGCAATCGACTTGTAAAATATGTATTTCAAACTAGATGTAGCTTTCAGCTAAGCCTTCATCACCTCTGTGCAGGCATCAAGAGCTGCCCCAGGGGGCCTCGCCCTGACACTTCTCTCTCCCACAGAGAAGAAGCCCTACTCCCAGCCCACAACACATGCTCAGCTGGCAGAGTGGATTCTCATCACATCAAGAGAAAAGAAAGGAAGAAAGAAAAAGGAAGGAGGGAAGGAACAAAGGAAGAAAATCACTAACCATTGTAATTCACAAACCCTCCCAGAAAGGCTGGCTTAAATGAAGCATTTTTCAAATGGGAGCCAGATTTGGTTAACTTGTTTTCAAATCTTAGTTTTTTAAGGTATTTTATATTTAGAACCCAATCCAGTTCAAAGGCTGAAAGAGTATGGTTCCTGCACTTGCCAGTGGGGCAGCCTTGGACCAGCAATCTGGCCTGGAGGATTCTAGTGGGAGAGGAAAGAGGGCTGACCAGCATCCACTGTTGCGTGAGTCTGGGCTGAAGGAAGGCTTGTTCCTTTTGTGCTGTGGGAACAATACCCATAAGCCACACTTCTTGGCACCAAGAAAGCCTGGAGGTCCTTCCGAAAAGCACCACCATCTGTCTCCTGTTGCCCCAGCCCCTGAGCTCCTCAGCCTCCTACCCGGGTTCCCACCGGTTACATAAGGAAGACACTAGCATCTTACTGGATTTCATCGTGTTCACCAATTATCAACTGCAAAGTATGCTGGGTCTAGTGCTTACCATATGTGTAAAATGTTTTTAAAAATAAGAAATGAAACACAAACACTGAATGATACACGTATGTTCTATCCCCAGATATGTACATGTATATACACGCACGTATCCAGACATATACTGGTAATAATTTCCTAATAGGTTATAATTATCCCATATATGTAATGATCCTAGTAATTTCTGAATGCATTTTCCTTAAGAGGCTCTTGCAAGGCACAATTAAGAGCTATTTTGCCAATCTATCCATTAATCATATGCAGAACACACCTATGGGATATTGGGCACTATTAGACCATCATCCAAATTGAAAGGACTGAATGTAGTTGTTTGGAAGTGTATGGGATTCTAAAGTAACTCAAAAAAAAAATTTAGTTAAAATAATATTAAATTTCAAGATTTCAAAGAGATTTGTGACCTCATAAATAAACAGTGAAAAGGATAATGGCTCACTAATCCCTCCTATCTGGTACAAGGCTATGTCTTGGTCTTGGCTCACTGCACCAAAGAGATAAGATACTTTCAGCTGTGCATCATTTACTGGGCAGATCTTGGGAGGAAGTAGAGCTTTGATATGGAATGATGGGGGACAACTTCCCCCCAAACACCTCTGTTCCACAGTACACGTACACTGTGTGTGCACATGTGCATATGGGTATGCTTGTATATGTACACATATATACCCACACACATATGTATATGTGTGTGTGTGTGTGTGTGTGTATACACACATATATCCCTATTCTGTCCATCACTAAAATTACCCAGCTACATTCTCTGGATAGAAATTCCCATATTCTGGGTTGGGCTGGTCAGTGTCCAATATGACTCTGAGAGAACAGAAAACAGCAAAGTGTCTAAAAATACACTCAATGAAAACAACATCTTCTGACTTTCTCAGAAAAAATGATTGCTAGTTATGGTGTCTGAGCGTTCCTCTGAATGCCTAGAAGAATCTGCATTTACACAGCTGATTTTCTTCCTCACTGAGAGTTAAACTTTTGACTTCTCCTTTGTTGAGTTGTGGCAGAAAAGGGGCCGGAGGTTAATGGACTTGGGAATCCCAGGCTCAGTAGAATAAGAACTGTATATTCCATTATCACTTGAGCTTCTACACATTATCAGACTAAGTAAATAAGGTAACAACCCCACTCATCTACAGCTCAACTATATAGCAAATGCATATGTGGGAATCAAAAGAGCAGAAAAAGGGCCTCATGATGGTGCAGAAATTACAGGGATTAGAAAAGCATTGCTTGAGTTAGAAAGAGAGGGAAAAAGAAGTAGGGAGATAAAACATAGCTGCAGAATCAACCTGCCTTTCCTGCCAACCCAGAAAGCAGGCAGTGTACATGCTGTCGAGTATATTGAAGGGAAGCAAAACTTTCCTGAGGGTTGAAGTAATTAAGCCCACATACTTCCAGATGCTGCTTTAAACAAGAGAGCTGAGACTAGGGATAAGAGCCTTGAAGGAAAGAAAGGACTCAGTGCTACAAAAAAGAACCAGTCACTTGGGGACAGTGCAAAGAGGGAAGGCGTTCAGGACTTTCCAGGACAGTGGCTGTGCCCTTCACTGCAGGGCTACAACATTACAGCTGATCCCCAACTGCAAAGATAAATAAGGTAGTACCAATATAAAGAAAGGTTCGGACCACAGCCTTAAGAAGCTATGTACTGTCTCACTGAGTTCAAGCTTTTCCCACAAACTCCAAGTTAGTAAATCTTTGTAATTCCAGCTTATTTCTCTGTGGGCTCTATGCAACATTTGCATTAAGTATATGAGGTGATCAAAAGATACAGTGAAATTTTAAGTTTAAAAAACTTATTATAGTAAATAACATATTGCCAAGCATGATAAGTGTGTTTGAAGCAAGGGGGAGTGTTTTAGGGGAGAATAATGGCAATTTATCTTTTACTGTAATAAATTTTTCAGCATCCACCATATTTTATGATCACCTCTCATTGAGCAAACATTTACAGCAATTTCTTTCAAATAAAACCATTATGATGCATTCTTACCCATCTTAGTCACTGATTGGGCACCATGCAACTGCTGGCTCTCCCCCTACAGGAAAAATAACCATGAAAGCTAAATATTTTGAATGGATCCTGGACATTGAGCAGCTACAAGAGCACAACTACAGACCCTCCCAAAAGAGCACTTCCAGAACTGCTTCAGAAAGGAGCCAGAACAATGGGGTAAGTGTGTGCCAAGCAAAGAAAAGGAGTTTTGAGTGAATTAAGGGCACTACACCTTTCATTGCAATATATTCTTTAAATGGTTAAGCATTTGCCTTATATTTTTATCATACCTTGTACTTTGTTCAAGGGAATCCCTTTTGCTCTGTTATACTAACTGCTATGCTTATACCAAATTTGGAGATACGGCTTTTAACTCACAGAAATTAGAAGTGAGACAGGATCTATACAAACACAAAAGCTTACATGAGCAAGAGGTGACAGGTAAGAGCAAGAAAACCAAAGTAAACAAACTCGGAGAGACCAGCCCCAGAGCCGGAGAGCCCAGCAGCACCCAGACCTCATCACAGACCTACTATGAACAAGGTGACAGATAATGGATGGCCGATGTCTACAACAGAGGCACAACCGGAAGCAGTATTTGACTTTTTAAAAGCTGAAAAGTTACTAAAATAGGTCGAGTAAATTGGAGTTAATATTTGAGATTAAAGGAAAAGAATCTGTGCCTTCAAGAAACCTTCCTATCTAGATCAAGCTGTGCAGGGATGTGCACAATTGAAGTCGCTCCTGTCCCTACCCAAATTCATGTCCATCCACCATTCTATTATGATCTTATTTGAAAATACGGATGTGAAGATACAATGGAGACTCTCCTGAATTGACTTGTGTCATTACAACAAAAGGAGATTTGGAAGGGAAGAGGCTCATGTGAAGATGATGCTAAGATCACAGGCAGACTACCAAAAGCCGTGGAGTAACAAGCATTGCCCAAAACTAGTAGGAGCTGCGGGGAGAGAAAGAACCTCCCTAAGAAGCTTCTGAGGGAGCAAAGCCCTGCAGACACCTTGATTTTGGGCTTCCAGCCTCCAGAACTGTTGGAGAATGGTTTTCTTCGTTTCATTCCACTCAATTCATGCTACTTAATTTTTGATAGCACATACTTGGAAACTAATTCAAGTTCCTATTCTGCCAGGTCATACAATTAATTCAGATAGTTGCTCCTGAAATAGATTTTGTTTGTTGAGCGACTAACATTTGCCAGACACCATTCCAAGCATTTTCCATTGGTCAACTCAGGCCTTATAATAACCCTCTGAAGAGGATATTATTATCAAATGAGAAAATTTTTATACATTTTGAAGCTTTGTTGGTTCAGATAAGAAAAGAAGGCAGAAATCCAGGCCTTTGCTCAGCTTCACTCAGCTGGAGAGTGTTGGAATTAGCAAAAAGACCAAGCAGACTGGCTCCAGGGTCATGCTGTATGCCCATATGACACAATCTGGAGCCTAAGTCACCTGAACTAGTTGTTTGTATGGAGCAAGTGATCCTGATAATTCACTTAGCTTTCTGTGGATAATTCAGGTCAAAAGTTAGTATTGCAAAATATAATTAATTTAACAACTTGTTAATAATTCTCTGCTACTCATCTACTTTGGCAATATGGTGCTTCTCACTCATTCACTGGCCATGTCATACCTCCCATCCATGGGTACTTTAAAATAGTTATTCCCACATCCTACAATGTTCTTACTGGCCTTGGTATTTTAAAACTTGCATCTTTTCTTACAAGTCACAGCATGCACACAATGGCATAGTTAAAGGCATATGCATCTAACTGCAAAGCTTCAAAATCCAGTGAGCAAAAACTTATAGAACTTCAAGAACACCTGACCAAATTCACAATTTAGCTTTTTTTTTTTTT
>PVLD010014293.1:0-52907 GCA_004027595.1 Dinomys branickii
GGAAGGAAGACCCAGAGGAAACCCACTGTAACCTGAGTGGCTGGAACAGAGACACGGAAGGAAGACCCAGAGAAAACCCACTGTAACCTGAGTGGCTGGAACAGAGACACGGAAGGAAGACCCAGAGGAAACCCACTGTAACCTGAGTGGCTGGAACAGAGACACGGAAGGAAGACCCAGAGGAAACCAGAACAGCCAGATAGGTAGGAGCTAGGAAGTTCTTTAGGTCAGCGAGGGAATTCAGAATCATAGCATCGCAGGGCCTTATGCCATGGAATAAGAGAAGAGCAGAATGGGGGCTTTTGAAGGGACCTCAGTGTGCTACAGTCCCAGGCACCCTTGGCAGGTGTCCCTGGTCTCTTTGTGTAGTAAGACTCCCCGTTCTACTACTGGGGAGCCCTGAGAGAGTCTGAAATATCATCCTGATACCGAGTGGCCCCAGCCCCGCCCGCTTCTGGCTCCTGAAGCCGGGCAGGCCCGACATGGTGTAAAACCTCTGCCCCGGTCCGCCCTGGCCCAGAGTGTCTCTGCCTGCTAGACATCCCAGGTTGTGGGGTGACACACACCTATACCTGCACTAGTTAGGAAACAACTTTGGTGACTTAGAGCAGCTCCAGTATAGGCATCCAGGGCTGGGTGACAGCTGTGCCCACTGAGGCCACCCAGGCCCGGAGGCCTTCCGTCTGGCTCCTCCGTCTCCTCAGCACTGCCTTTTCCACGGGGTCTGAAATGTCTGCCACCGCATTCCTGCAGGAGGAAGGGCGGGAAGAGGAGGGCCCCATGAAGGTCACAGCCAGCCAGGTCTCTCTAGACAAAACTTGACTACATCCACATGCAGGAGAGGCAGAGAAACGTGGTCTTTAACCTGATGGGCCAAGGACGCAGCTAAAAATCAAAGGTTCCAAATTCCTAGACAGCTGCCCAGAATTTCTGCCATGCTGGTTTTCTTGTGAGAAGATTCCAGACCCAGCCTTTGGCACAAAGAGTAAAGGAGGCAGAAAGGCACAGAGGCCAAGGCCTGCGGAAGCAAGCTCTGGGGTAAGGCAGGGTGGAGGGAAGTGTCAGACTGAATCTGGGGCCTCAGGCATGAGCGCAGCAAGCTTGGGGGTTGGGAGAGTTCCCAGGCAGGCTGTGCCCTGCCATTCCAGTCTGGATAGCTGAGGGGACTCCTCATATCAGAGCCACAAAAGGAGAGTGAAAGAAACTTGATCTTGCCCACCCAGCTACCAGGATTTTGACCCAGGAAGCAATGAGAAAGTCTTTTCAGCACCAACTGTTCAGTCCTGTATTGCTCCACACCACAGTCCCAGTCCCAGGAGAAGGCCTGATTGGCCAAGCCTGGTTTGAGTGCCCCACCCTGTAACCCCTGACTCAGCCAGGATAGGGCAGGGCTTCTTGACAGACAGCCCTACAAGACCACGTGCTGTGGAGGGGACAGTTCTCAAGGCTGAGGGGGAGGGGGAGGGGAGGGGAAGAGGCAGAGGAGAGGGAGGGAGAGGACAACACATGTGAATGCATGCAGAGTCATTTCAGAGCAGCACTACACTGTGAAGAAAACAAGCTGGGCTAATGCACTGGGGAGAGAACAGTGGACTGGGGGGAAGGCCACCCCGTAGCTAGGGTGCAAGGGGACTGTGGGTGCGCTCACGGATGCTCCACAGCACATGGTATGTGGGGCACCTGCTACACTCACTGCTGGATTCTCAGGGCCTAGGGCAGCACCAGGCCTATCTCAACACATACTGAATCCAGCTCCCTTGAATGAAGGAAAGGAGGCCTCTGAGGGGTGAGATGGCCATCCATGTTCTAGGCAGAGCAAAGAGCAAGAGCAAAGGCCCTGAGGTCAGGTGTTCTGACAGAGAGACCAGAGGCCAATGTGGCCAGGGTGTGATGGGCACCTGGGAGAGGAAGGCGATGACGTCGGAGAGGGCAGTGGTAAGGGGCTGGGTACTGAGTAAGTCTCCTAAGCAAGTAGCTGGATCTGGCTTTTGTGTTTAGAAAATTGGACCTGCCCTGATGGGAAGGGGTGGGCACGGGTAGGAAGGCTGGGGTAGCTGCCAGGTGGACCTGGTAAGGGGAGAGGGCAGTGTGTGTAGAGACAGGAGGCTGAAAGGGCCAGGTAGGCGTGAGAATGGGCATGGGCCCTGCTGCCCCCGGGAAGGCGCCCAATCCTGGCACCCTCTGATCCCTCTGATCCCTGTCTCCCTGTGACAGGTTCACCTTAAGCTTTGGCCACAGGCAGAGCTCAGCTGGCATCCAGTACAGCCGCATCAAGGTCTCCATGGCCTCCTGAGGAGTCCGTGCACACAGAGGATGTGGACCATCTGTGTCTGCAGACCATCTCCAGCTTCCTGCTTGCTGGGCCCGCAGCACAAGGCCCAGGAGGCCCCTTGGGAGGGACCCCTGCTCCAAAGGAGTTTTTTTGTTTTTGTTTCTGTTTAATTTGTGTTTTAGCTGGGGTCAGGTATGAAAGTGTGAGAAGCCCAAACTCATTTTGAATGTGACACCCTGAGGTTCTGTCCTCATACCTCAGTTTCCCCACTAACTTTGCATAAATCTGCAGCATTTTTAGTGAGCACATCTATGGAGTTCTCACACCATGGACTTTCTCAAGCAATCTTTGGGGTACCAGTCCTGGCAGGAAGTGTCTCCTAGAATTGCCCCTAAATCTGCCAAGGATACCATATTCACTGCTGTCTTTTTCCACCTGGCAGGGAGTCTTTAGAGAGAGCCCTGTCTTTGGGATCTGAGCCCTCGGTCCTGTCATCCCCTTGAATTCTCTTGCCAAAGACATTTATCATTTACTTGAAACTCTGACTGCTTGGCCAGGCTTGAATTCTAGTCCTGGTCCTGCCTGTGTTGTTCCTCTGTGAGCCTGGGCCTTAGTTTTCCCCCTACATGCAATGGGAGTCTTGGGCTGGGCTGCCCTTGAGACCTCTCCTGACCCCCTTGGGCTGGAATTCTAAAGGCTGGTGACACAACAGACACTCAGCACGGGCCCTGCCACCCTCAGTTGCTGGCATCCCCCTGGAGGATTCAAGCTTTAGTTCGATGGGAAGGAGAATAGGATACGGGGACTGTGCACATACAGATCCAAGAACCACCACATGCATGTGACAGGTGCGGAGGTCACTTCCAGGACAGGGCAGAATGCTCGGCCGGAAGGGGCGGTTTGAGTACCACACACCCGGATGTCAGTGTGGCCGTCACTAACAGCTCCCCCATCTCTGTGTCCTCACCTTCACAGTGGGGACAGTTGTGCCCCCGGTGATGTGTTTAACCCCTGCATCCCTTGGCCCATGATGGTTCCTCTGTTTCTAGATATTTCCTCATCCAGGGATGGGCTAGAGCTGCCTTGTGAGAGCTGATTATTAAATTAAACTGGTTGTTAAACACGGCTGTTATTAAAAAATGTAACTTATTTTACATTATTGAACTTATAATTAAATACATTATATAAAAGACAAAGGTAATTAACACTCATCACTAATTATCTTAATGCACTTTACCATTATCTGTGTTTGGCTGGCCCCAGAACTGTGTCTGCGTCACACAGGTTAAGGAGCACTGATCAGGGCCAGATTAATTGTGTTGCCGACTTCCTAGAGTTACCACCTGCTGGGTCACATGTTAGTAATGCAAATTAAACTCAAGAGCATGCCATGTTTAGCTGATACATTGTAAGTCAATAAAAATACCTAAAAATAAATAAATAAAAATACCTAAAAGAACATTTTTCCACTCAAGTTCCACTAAACTATTGTCCAATCTGGCAGACGCAGTGCTTAGGTCATCAGTGATGGAATCCTGAAATACTGTATATCCTAATTGCTTTTTTAAATGTTTAAATCTCTTTTCATTGCATGAGGTTGAGCCCAGTGAGTGCTGAACTACACTCCAGCCCTTTTTAAATTTTTATTTCAGTCAGGGTCTCACCAAGTGACCCAGGCCAGCCTTGAACTTGAGATCCTCCTGCCTCATCCTCCTACACAGCTGTGATTACAGGTGTGCGCCACCATGCCCAGCTGAACAGCCTTACTTTTCTTGTCTCATTCATCAATGTAAACAAGGATTTCAGCCAGCTTTTGTGATGTATGACTGTCTAGCATTTTCATTTGTAGTCTAATTTCATTAAATCATGACTGAATTGCGGGGAGAGTTGGCTTGGGATACAAGCGATTAGCTAAAAAAAAAATGAGCAAAAGGATTCTGTAAGAATTAACTGTATGAGATTTGTATACGAGGAGTTACAATAAAGAGATTATTATTATCTACAGTATAGAGATTATTATTATTTGTAAGTTGTGTGCCACGAGCTCATCCTTTATCTCAGTAAAGGCCACACCCCCCGCGTATGCGTGCTTTTCTCCGGAGCGCAGGTAAGCCTCACCCAGCACCGCACCTGACCGTGCTGACAGCCCCCTCCGCCCTGACCCATGGAACCAAACCTCTCTCCGTTCACCCTTCCTCTCCGTCAGCTAGGAGGATCACCCTACTCTTCTTAGGGTGCCTCCTTCCCTTTCTCGATCAGCACCCTAATCCCCGAGATGGGAGAGGCGTGCCAGAAACCAGGCATAGAAGACAGTGAGGCACAGGGGTCTGTAGACGGTGGTGAGCCAGGCTGTCTCAAAAAGGGTTGGTGACACTCGGTTCTCGCTGGTGGCTGCCATGTAAGAATGTGGGCCCAATAGGGCCTGACCATCTGAATTTTCAACAAAAGCCAGGCATTCAAATTTTCTTAATTCTCAAGTATGAGCACTTAATCCTAACCTTGAAGCTAGGTTACAAGCTACACTCAACACACTGCGGCTAGATCGTGGCCTTTAGTCTGCGCCTCCACGCCCAATGGTTTTCCCTTTGAGACATCTCTCTCTACTGCATTTCTAAGACCCCATGTCCTCCGAGAGCCATGGTCTTGGGGATCAATGCCAAGCCAACTGCGTCACTAGCTGTTTGGGTGATGTGGGTGGGAGCGGTGCTATTGAACCCGGAGGAGACGATAGTGTCCCGTAACTCAAACTTATTACAGTCGGGTGTGTGGCTTGAGTGACTGCTCCTCTGTATCATCGGGATGGTACTACAGATTCTTCAGAGGTGACACCTGTCAAGCGCTTGGTCCAGGAGGAGCTCAGAGTGGCGGATCTGTCCCAACAGCATCCTGGACAGCCAGCCCTGGGTGAGGAGAGTGGCGACCGGATCACATGGGAGATGGCAATGAGGGCAGGCAGCAGAGGAGACTAAGAAGCTGGGGCATCAACTTGGTGCTCAGGGATCTGTAGAACCAATCAGAAGAGAGAAGTGTTCTGTTCACAGATTCACAGGGCGCATGGTGGGAGCCTCCTCCTCCCATTAGCCTCGGTTCTGTCTTGTGCATGACACTGGTGTTCTGCGTGGCCACCGCTTGGCATCTCCTGGGTATTTGCCAAGTTATGCTATAGTGACTATGCACAGATTACCTTCCTTCTGATTGGTTTGCTTCTCCACTTAAACAAATAAATGTGTTTTGAAAGGAAACTATGTTAATTCACTTTCCCCCTCAAACAGGTATTTATTACTATGTGCTGGGCACTGGTGCACGTCCCGGGTGCGCAGCGGTGAACAAGACGAGCTCCCTGTCCCCCAGGAGCTGACACTGGGGGGGGAAGGTACATTAGAGCCAAGGAGAGAAGGAGAGGAGAAGTGGGAGAGAAAAGGAAGGAAGGGGAGGGAAAGAGGAGAGAAAGATAAAAAGGGGGGGGAGGGGAAGGAGGGAAGTTGAGGAACACCACACAGCTCTTCCTGCCTTCAGCTTCCTCTTGGTCCGTCTGGGCTCCCATGTCCCAACCGTATCATCTGCTCCTTGTAGACAGCTCATGCACGCCTGGCAATATTGACCCTGGATTAATTCACACACCCGTCTTCTTTTGGCTTGCACGTGGGCTGGCAGTGTCATTGGAGAAAAGTCGTACAACCTAGGGAACAGGTTTCACTTAAAATCTGTGGTCTCAAACCTCAGACTCACCACCCAGGCCCTCCCAGGACACCGGTCCCTGTACTCCAACCCTGTATTTAACATCATGTCCTTGGCTGATCTTTTTCTTTCACTCTCAGAAGAGGACCTTGCCTCGTATTTCCCTGGATGAGCAGAAGTATTGTGTTAATCTCTTTTGCACATAGTGATAGCTCCCTGTGTTTCACTGCTAACATGCCTGCCCAGACAAGGCACTACGTTTCCCAGACTCCTTTGCAGCATGTGACCAAGTTAAGGTCAATATGAGTGAGGAGAACGCAACAGCTGGGCAAGGCTTGTGGCAGAGAAGCCTATGCCCCAAATCTCCATCCCCTTGCCTCCTTTTAGGAGCAAAAACCCCTTTGTTTTTTAGCTGTCTTCTAGCTAACAGCGACAGTTCTCAGCTTCCTTTGCAGCAGAGGTGCCATGTGACTAAGTTCTGGTTGTTGGCGTGGAAGTGATAGCACTGTGTGCATTTCTGTGTCATTTCCAAAGGGACGTTGTTTGCATTAAATAAACTTGCTCTTTGGCTTACTGCAGGCCAGAGTGAGTACGGGGTGATCACCTCTCACCCCCAGACAAGGGGATAGTGAGGTGATAAGATGGGAGGTGTCCACACCCATGGAAAACTCTGTGGACTAATGCACCTGTCTGCCCTGTTTCAAGACCCATTGCTGGACTGTTACGTGAGAAAGGTGGCCTTGTGCCAGCTACCTTTTGTTACAGCAAAGTGAATGCACACCTGTGGAAGGGATGGACATGGCCTAAGACTTTCCTTCTCCATGCTTGCTGATTGTAGGGATCATCCTGGACCATAGCCACAGAACAACACCTGGAGCATAGCGAGGTACCGAGCTAGTAGCATCCCAGAGCTCTGATGATGCCCAGGAGCGCTGCCCCACCAGCCTGCATGTTACCTGAAAGAGAAATAACTTCCGTCTTGGTTAAGCTATGCTTAATTCACATGCCTGTTACTTGAAGCCAAATTAGCCTGACCAGTTCAGAGGGCCATTACCCAAATGACCGCTTATCCCTTGTCTCTCCCCAGCCCTCCACCCTCCCTTCTCTTGCTGGTGCAGCCCTGTTGGGAGGTGGGCATTTGCGAGGTCTTTAAGAGGGACTAAGACCGCTCTCAAGACTGGGCTGATTCTTATGGGAGTGAGTGAGCTCCTACTTTCACAGGCCTGGACTAGTTACTCCAAGACTGGGTTGTAATACACCGAGGCCAACCCCTGGGATGTATCTTTTCCCTTACACTCCCACCTGCCCTCCGGCTTTCCCACCATGTTCAGATGTGACTTGAGAACCTCCGAGGATGGGGCCACCCGACCTTGGACTTCCAGTCCCCAGAACCATGAGCTAAGTAACCTTATTTGCTTTATAAATTATTCAGTCTGTGGTATTTTGTTATAGCAATAGAAAATGAGACATACCCTCAACAGAAGACTGGTGCCAGTTCACCCAGTACGGTCACTCCACAGCATCCCAGCCATATGTGTGTCTGGATCTGCTTGCCCATGCTCAGGATGCAGTTGATTCTAGCTCAGTCCCCCTGCTGTGTGCTTTACAGCGGGCCGCCTGCCTGATAGTCACACAGGTTTAATTTGCTGTCTTGGTCGTGATGTGGTGGAGGGTCACAGGTTTCCTGGCACATGGGTGAGCTGTCAGGAGCTGCAGGGGTGGGGTATAGATGGGGTACATAGAGAGGAGGTGATCTGCCCAGAAGTACACAGTGCAGTCAAGAGACCCCGTTTGAACCTGGCCTCAGCTACTCTGCAAGCTTTGTGATCACGGGCAAGTGGCTTCACCTCTCTGTGCCTCAGTTTCTCACCTGTAAAGCTTCCATCTCAAAGGGAAGATCCACTAAGATGCTAGATGAAAAACCCCATTTTTGGCTGTAAAGGGCAGGGCACCAACATACAGTGGGGATCCAGCTAAATTTCCCCCAGGACTGAGCAGGGCGTCCCATCCCACGCGAGTGCTATCCCAGCCTTGACTCTGAGCCAAGGCCAGACTCAGTTTCCACATTTGTTCATTTTCCTTTCCAGCTCAAATATTTTCTCATCTGTGGCAGAAGAGGAGATGGAATTTTGATGTGAGATGCAGAATTTTCACAGAGCTACCCTCTGAAAGTATTTCCAGACCCTCACATGTTGGGTCCTGTCCAGAATAGAGAATAATTTATTGTGGATGGCTTGGCACATGGCTTTGGAGTTTTTTATCCTCATGAAATTTTGAAGTGGAAAAGCTGACATTCTGCTTTTAATTGATCCTTGCAAGATGAGAAAAATTCCCAAGTAGGTTGTTGAATGTTTAAATGAAATTAAAGTCTAAAATTACAGTTGTCCATTTTGCTTTGTACTAAAATTGCATTAAAAGTAAAACATTCGTTGATAAATTTACATCTTCTGAATTAACACATTCTCAATCGTTATCTGAATTCTTTTTTCTCGTTAAAATATTTGAGTCTTTCCAATCATTTTTTCACACATTATATCAACAGTTTTCACGGTCTGTGGTGAGGTGGGGGGATGGAGGTGTCTTTCCACTGGTCTTGGCCCAATGACATCGCTAAACTCTTCCAGATCTGGGGTCTGAGGCCATTCCACTCTCCTGGTTTGACAGGCGAGGTGGTGAGTATGAGATGATTTCCAAACTCTCCCTGTCGCATGCTATTCCTGCAATAATAAATACATTTTTATTGAATCTGATCAATACCATTTCAACATCCGAAGCGAGAAAGTGCTTTTTGTAAATCTCCAACTTACAACCAGAAGGTGAATGTTGTGCCTGTTTATTCTGTAAATTAGATTGATGGAAACCGACCTGGTTACTGAATCCCCCAGACACAGTTTTAGGGATGCCAGAAACGACCTAAGTGGGCGTTTGTCTCTTTGACTTTCCATAACGCACAGCGAGGCCTAATGCCAAACTGCCATCACTGCCTGAGCGCTATGGCCAACTCCAGTCTCGGGTACACGTGGATTTTCTGTTTTGAATGAATAGTCATCAAAATATGGACAGTGCTTTATCTTGAGGTAGCAGAATGAACGTTAATTTGGCTGACTCTGCCTTTCTGCACTGCCAAAGAGAGTGGAGTTTAAGCATATTACATGTCAGATAGGACACTTCCAGAAAAACAATAACATGCCCAGTACTAAGGAGGAAGTGAAAGCATGCATGCCGAGGCAAGTCCTCACGTTTCTTCTCTTAGACATAACTACTCTCTGTTTATTTCTTCAAGTAGAGGCTTTGATACGTTGGTCACCGATCCTTCAACGTATTTAAGTGGCCCGAGGAGTTGCTTTTAAACTTTTTTAGTTAGTTGCCCACTTTTGAAGTTTGTGATGTTTCTCATAAAACCTTGTGCTTCTGGAAAGGGCTCTATGAGTAGCCTGGTATTCTGCAACTCAGCCAGCAGAGGGCGCAGAGTCTCAGCTCCTCCCTCAAGCTGGGCTGGAATCTCGTCTCGGTACAGCCCCACGCAAATGTTTTAATGGTTACAAGCTTAAAAATAGAAACGAAAACTTCTAACAGTAGTAATCTCAAGGCAGTGGGTTGGTCATGTTGGAAGGACAGGAAAGGTTAGCTCCCCATTTAGAACTTTTTCTTTGTATCTTTTTTCTATAATTAAGGGACTAGCAAAGTAAAATACCATTTAAAATGTTGGTTTTTTTTTTTACTTTAGAAAATATTGAAAATTTTAAAGATTAGGGATGAGAGCTGCCTACTTCCTACTTATCTCTAACGGTATTTTAGTGCTTACACATGTACTTTTTGTCTATGATGATAAGTCAAGTTGGTTAGAAATGAAGATGGGCTTCAGGGAATCTCAGTGATACTTCACATCATTGAGAAAATACAGTACATAAAAGTGTTGTGGTATTTACCTTTTCAGATTCACAGAGGTACTGTCCTTTTTCACAAATACACTGTCCTTGCCAAGGTTAAGAACAGCACCAGCAACTTCTCCCAGCGTCTGGCTTTTTCTTTACTTCTGGGTGTGTAGAAAATTGAGTTATGTGCGCACCAAGTCAACATTCCAGTTTTCCTGGCAGAGCCTGACTCTGCCAGTGGAAACAGAATGTTTTCATTTTCTTTATTTTTTTTCTCTCCGTCATTCTATGCTTTTCTGGTTTCTCTATGTGCGTATTTTTCCCCTGGACTTGGCACTACGCAGTTGTTAAGTTCTTCCAGATTTGGACTTCAGTGCCATCCTAAATCTTGGGGTTTGACAGGCTGGGTTGGTGGTTACTGAGATACAATCCAAAAAGCTTTCTCTGGGACCATCTGTCAATCAGATGTCAACTCTTCAGGAGGGAGTTTGGTAGCCACGCCTCCCTTGGACACCAGAGTCCATTGACTTCTGCTGAGATTGTATCTCACAGTGCTGGACTCAAAATGAGTTCTGGCTACATCCTCGATGGGTAGGGCTCAATCAGGTAGCTCTTGGCAGGAGATGTAAAGTTTTTGCCTTGTACCAACTCTTAGTTGCTATTTATTTTAACCACCATCTTCAGATCAGAACAGGATGTAAAGCTTCCTCACACACCACCTTTTCAGGTGCCCTGGTAAGGTAATGTTTGAAGACACTAACAATCTGACCATCTCTTAGACCCTGGGATTTCCAGCCTCCCCAGGTCAGCCCTTCTGTATCCTTATGTGAAGCCTCATCCCATGTACGGTGGGCTACCAAAGCAGCCAGCATGCACTGCCGCTCTGTCTGTGTGGTTTTGGAGGTTGGGTTCGTGTTCTGTACAATGGAAGAGCCAAAGTCAGATCGACCCAGTCTTCAATTCTACCTTCCCCCCCACCGCCCGCTCAGACCCACTGCATGGGGCAGTTCTTTACTGGGTAACCTATGGGGAAATGGAAGAAATATCCACCTGGTGATGAGGATAATACAACGCCTTTTAGGTCACTTCCAAATGTAACAACAGCCTAGCCTAGGTCCTTAAACTGCTGAGTCACGTTAAAACTCCAGACTTCATTCCTGTTCTGCCCCTCCCTCCTCTGCCCTTCCTTCTGCAAAGAGTCTGTTACGGTTTGTGTCTGCATGTCCCCCCAAATCTTCAGGCAGTGGTGGGGCGGGCTTCTAGGATTTGTGATTGATCCACGATCGGATGCTGGGATTGTGGGTGTGAGCGCTACACCCGCCCTGGGGCGGGTTGTTTGCATACAATGAAGGGAGGGAAGGAGGCTGCCTGCCATGGCTCCTCCCTTTTGCTCTCCTTGCTTTTGCTGTCCTCCCCTGCCGTGAACTGTTGCTCTCTGCCACGTGCCGCTCTGCCTTGGACTGAAACCTGAGTATGGACTGAAACCTCCGCAGACTGTGAGCTAAATGAACCTTTCTTTCCTTAATTCTGGGTGTCAGGTGTTTTTGTCTCAGCGATGAGAGAGAAGTAACCAAGACAGGGTCCCTGGCTGTCGGTGGCACGCTGTGGCGTCACACTCTCTGGTCCCCGTGGCTCCGGTTCCTTCTCAGGTTGTGTGCTGTAGAGCAGGGAAAGGGGGTCTTGGCAGTTCCCCCCAGAGTGCCTCGCTCTCCTCCCTCCAGTCCCCTGAATGTACTTCCGGAGTGTGGAGGTGCGCGTCCTCTGGCTGGCCACTCTCGGGTTTGCTGGCAAGTCCTGCACAGCCCGTGGTCCAGTGCTCAGTTTGGGTCCCGCTTTCCAGAATCCCAGATGGCCATAGCCAACTGCTTCTGGGGGTTCTGCCGTCTCCAAAGAGGCCCTGTCTGGAGCCATACTCACTGAGCTGGTAATTCAGCCTCAGTCCCTAACTTCTAGACTCCTCAGGCATACAGCCCAGTGGACCCAGGACAAGCACTCCAGTGGCTTCCGTGGAGGGCTGGTGTCTTTCACTCTACCATCAGCCAGGAAATCTGCTGCACCCCAAGCAGCTTCTCCAAAGAAGCATCTCCCCCAAACCAGCCCTCTCAGCCTCCCAGCCTCCTCGAGGGGGGCACCGAACCCAACTCTCAAAACCAACTTTTCAGCAGGGCCTTGGCAGGGCCTGGGTACTTGGGGAGGGCACTGGCTACCCATCAGATTGCCCGGGCCCGGGCGGCAGAGAGCGCCTCGCTCTCCTCCCTCCAAGTCTGCCGGGCGTCAGGGGAGCGTCCCTGCCTTGTGTCCTCCGTGGCTGTCATCTCCAGCCCGTGACAAGTCAGATATTGGAAGCAGCTCTGTTTCCCCTTCACCCTCTTGCTCCTTAACAGCTTCACTTTTGTGAAGTGGAGTAAGCAAAGCGGCTTCTGTCTTTCGACGTGTCCACCTCTGTCCGCCTCACGGGGAGCAGTTGAGTGGAAATCTCCCTGGGGCCCCACCCATTTCCTACTGGCCAATGAGACCCTTCCAGTCTGCCTTTAGGGCTACAGCAATTGGTTCGGGCATGGAGGCGTGGCCAAAGCTAAGCCTAACGAAGTTAAGGACACTGAATCTTGGGAATGGTTTTCAAATCCCCTACGAGAAACTTCCTTTTTTTTTTTTTTTCTTCTCAGAATTACTGAGAGAATAGGATGTAAACCTGGCGCTTGTCTGCACCATCCTGCTACCAGCAAAGTCAGCCTGGCTGAGGCTGAAACCAAGTACTCTGCATCTCACAGATGCTCGATAGCAGCTTATTGAGCGAAGGAAATAAAGCAACAAGTGCCAGCAGTTGATTCAAAGAGGTACCACTTGCCCCCTGAGAAAGGGCTGCATACGAATGCAGTTCCATCTCCGGGAATTTATCGCACAGGTGCACTTGCAGGTTTATATCACGCGGGTCAGAAGGGGGTAGACAACTTTTTGATGCATACTTGACGCGCTGTTGATTTTTTCTCATGGCCGTATATAACTCCCTACAAAGAAAATTTTTAGTGCAAAACAAACTGTTTTCTTACATTCCTTTACACATTGTGCGACACTTCAGGGCTCAGTATATTTGCAGCCGTTACTGTCCTTGTTCCTTTTCAGGTTCTGTTTTGAAAACCCTGCTGTGTAATTACAGCGTAGAGACACACGGGAGCGCACCAGGCACCTGTTGAAGAAGGGTTTGGCTCTGCAAACCGGACCGTGAAGCCCTTTGTGGGGATCGAGGAGAGCCCAGAGCCGCCTTTTTATAATAAAGTGAAAAGTTTTGCAAAGCGGAAGACGAGGTAATTCCTCAGTGGAGACGCACTCTGCTCCCAGGGTCTTAGCCGTGATTGGTCTAAGACACTCTTTGGCCAGCCAGTAGTTTATAGATGGGCCTGTGCCCGGATTCTTGTCAAGAAACCTAAGAGGATGTCTCCTGGGAACTTCTGAAAGAAGTTTCCCTGTATGACGAAAAAGAGAGACACTTGAGAAACTTCTTTTCTGTCTGTCTTTAGACATTGTGAAAATGTCTGGAGCTGCAGCAGCCACCTTGTGACCACAAGGAAAGAACGAGAAAACAGCAGAGGCCACTATCCTCATTTCCAAAGTACCCGAGCTGTTCGACTTGCGTGGGAACCGTCTAATGCAAGACCTCTTGCGACAAACACAGCCCTGTTGAGCTTCACCCCGGCATCACACCTGTCGTCGGACCTGTCAGCCCTGCCTTTCTTCTTCTTGCTGATTTTCCGGTTTGTTTGCCCATTCTCCAGGTCAGGGACCCCTGGGTGGCTTCCAGTTTGGGTGATTATGACCCTTCATGTCTGTGCTTCTGCATGGACACGACTTGTCTGTCATTTCTTAGGGTCACACACCCAGGGCTGGGATCAGGAGGTCGCGAGATGACTTTCTGTTGAACTCCATCAGAAACCGCCCCGCTGTTCCGAGTGCAGTCCCATGTGCCGCTCCCACCGACCGCACAGGGCCACGGTCACTCTCCGTGTCCACCCCATTTCTCACCAGCCAATCCCCACCGCCAAGCGCAGAACCCAGCACGTGGTTGGTGCTCAAAATTATCCGCCAGATGAGAGGACAACTGGAGACCGTGACCCAGGGGGCTTGTGAGGGTGTCGTAGGGGTCACACGCCCAGGGCTGGCCAGGGCTCGGCAGCAGAGGCCCCTCCCTGGGAGGAGGGGAGGGTCCTGCCCTTCGAACACCCGCCTTTCTCCCCATCCCACCTCCAGAGCTCTAGGCTCTGGGTCTAGAAAGATCTTTTCCTTGCAAGAAGAAGAAGCCCCCTACTCTAGCAGGACCCCAACCCCACCGGCACCCCGGAGTATTCCTGGGGGCCTCTCTGCTCGCTGAGAGACGTGACCCCCACTGTATTCTCCTGACTCCACCAGCAGAGGAACAGAGGCGTCTTTGTTTCTCTCGTGGCCCTGTCCCTTGGGGGGACACCGTGCCTGAGTGCCATTGACCTCTCTCCCTTGCCCCTGCCCATGAGGGTCTGTTTGCCACGGTCTTTCCACAGCCTTTCTTTTCTGCAAGAGCTCTGACCCCAGTTGCTAGTTTTTCTAGGTTAATTGAATTTTCCCCCCTGCTGGCCGGGGAGGCTGTAGCCAGCACCAAGCACAGCTGGCCTGCGGGAAGGGCCAGGCGCGCCCACCACTGCAGCTGCAGCAGGGATGGCGCTGGGAAGGCGCTGGGCGCTGGGCAGGTCTGGGAAGGGTCTTGAGCTCCTTCCCCTTTTATTGCAGAGTGGTCCCCAGCCGATGTCCCAGCATCTTCTTAGGCACAAGGAGGGTGTCATGGAACTCAGGAGCAAGAGGTTCCCAGCCAGGGGTGGACTTGTCCCCAGGGAGCTGGAGAGCCAGCTATGGTCTCCCTCATCACCTACGTCGGGCCCTGGGAGGACCTGCTGCCCTCTTTTGCCTGATCACCTCCCCGCACTCCCAGACCCCACAAGGCCGGGCTGGGCACTGAGCCTGACAACTGCGCTGCAGTACCAGGACTTGAGCAGCAGAGGGCGGAAGGGTTCCTTCTCCATCTTTTCTTTTACGGCTTCTAGATAGGGAATATAGGTAGGTGTGCCCGAAAGAAAAGGCGAAACCACCAAAAAGCAGAACAAAGAAACACGCACCCTCCATGGTCCCAACTCTCTCCCTGCCCTTTTTCGCAGGTGAAGTTGTTCATCTTGTTTTGGTCCGTGTTCCATCACAGGTGTGACCACTCCATGCTCTTGCACTTGGAGCCTAGATTTGCGCATCACCTGCCTCCAGTGCTTTTCGGGGCGTCGGACAAGCTCTCCATATCATCCTTGCTCACTGGTGACGGCCGGGTGAGGTGTGCAGCCAGTCAGCAGGGATGTGGGGACTCCTCTGTGCCCAGCGGCACCCACAGTTGTTTGCATTCCACAGAGGGGCAGGGTGCAAGTGAAGGGAAAAGTGAGGGTTGATCCCAGGAGGGCTTCCCGGAGGAGGGGACCCGGAGCCTGGGGGGACAACACAGGAGTGTCCTGGTGACACAGCAGGTACGAGAGTGCTGTCGTGTGTGAAGGTACAGTAGAAGGGGAAAGGCCTCTACGGAGTGAGAAAAATATGGTGAACGTTGAGTTGTTTAAAAATTTGAGTGTAAAAGACACATTGCCATTAATCATCCTCAGAACACTCTTCGTGGCTTCAAACCCACTTAGCCCATGATTCCTGCTGCTTTCTGAATCAGTTCTGAAGGTCCTCTCTCGAGAGTGTCTTTATGAGTGTGATTGAAAGTCCGCTATTTGCAACGGCTGAGCGATGTGCAGTGGAAGGGCAGGCTTGGGAAGAAACCAGGGTGGTCCTCATCCACCTCACTCACGGGGTCTGGCACCTGTGACTTCTGGCTCTCCCTCAAAGTAAAAATGACCATGAAAGGTAAATGTTTCCAATTGACCCAGGACGTCGAGGCAGCCATGACAGTAATGTAAAGATGCTCATGAAGAAGACTTCTGGAACTGCTTCTGAAAGTGGCTAGGACAATGGGATGAGTTGGTTTGTTTTTAAGTGTGTGTATGTGGGGGGGAGTATTTCCAAGGGGATTCGTGGCAATGTGTCTTTTACTATGATCACTCACTATGTGTGTCAACCACCCCTTGTACGGCGGAGAAAGCACCCCTGGGCAGTAGAACCAGGGGCCTTGGGAAGCGGGGTCTCAGTGCATCAGGGTCATTGAAAACATCACTAAAGTAACTTGGTGTGGGGCAGTCTAAGCCAGAAGGCAGTGAGGTCCACTCAAAGCTATCAGGGAGCCAAGGGAAGGAACAGGGGTCATTTCAGGGCCTTCGCCGGTCCTCTTCCTGTGGCCACTTGCTCTAGTCATTCAGGTCTCAGATCAGATGTCACCTCCTTAAAGAGGTTTACCTTGGTCACCCTGTCTCTACCAGCCCTCTTCTCCTGTCATCCTTTTTCCCACCATCTCCTTTCCGTCCCCCTCCCCTTCTCCCCTCTGCCTCCCTCACTACCGGGAATTGAACCCAGAACCCCACACATACTCGACAGGTGCTCTACCACTGAGCCCCACCCACAACCCTTGTTTATTTCTTCCACCCCTTCCATTACCACTGGAATGTTGTCATCAATTTACTCTCTTGTACACAGCCCATCCCCTCACACCTCCTTGGTTCCATTATGATGGGTCTCCTGGTTTCATTCACCAGCCAAATCCCTAGTGCCAAAGCATAGTGTTTGACCCTTAGCAGGGACTCAGAGAATGAGCATTCGATGCATGCGTGACTGACTGAGTCAGTGAGTCAGTGAATTAATACAGGGAGAAGAACCTACGGAGTGAAGGGGGCCGAGAAGTTGCTCTCTCGAGGTGGGATTTCAGAGGTCCAGCCTGTGGCAGATGCAAGTTTAGGAACAGATCCCCAGGAAATACCAAGCCTCCACCAAATAGCTCAGGTTTTGAAACACAACCTTAATGTGATTTCTGCATATTGGGAACAATAAAAATGTAGGCAGTGTCTGCTTAGAGCTGCTCCCCGGTTCAGTTTCCACTCTGCTCATGAGCGTGTTGTTAAACTGCCAGGTCCTGAGGGCTGGGAATGGTAGGTTCGTAGTGTGCCCAGAGGGGTGACAGAGCGCAGGCCTTCCAAGCCTGTTGACAGCAACCCACAACAGAAATGCAATTTGCCTTGTGTGCCAGTTTGTGCGCGTGCGCGCGCACACACACACACACACACACACACACACACACACACACCTTACAGGAACCTGTACTTACCTCTTTTGTGCAGAGAGTGCAATTTGCTATTTTCCATTTGTTCTATTTCTTTTTGTCAGTACAGATCACAACCCAACTACTTGACTCTGTGATTCACTTGACCGTCACAGCTTAGACTGAAAATCAGCAGGTCTAAGCCTTGGGTACATGCAGGGAACTTGAGGAAAACTCAGAGGGGGTCAATGACTTTGCTAAGGTCAGTACCAAGTTAGTAGCAGAACTAGGGGAAAAGGAACTTCCCCTGCTTTCCCAGTGTAGTGGGAGCCTGGGAGTCCGGGGCCCTGTCAGAGCCTGCAGATGCGGGAGTTCCAGCCCCGAGGACAGAGTGGGGCAGAAGATGTTCCAGCTGTTCTGTTTACACTCACTCCCTGCACCGTACTGCACCCTGCTCCTCCAGTTGTCAAACTTTCATAGCATTTGTGGCCACCTGACAAGATGGAACCTGGGTGTCCCGTGCCAACAGTACCAAGCGTGGGCATCTGCGAGAGGAGGGCTTATCTGCACTGTGATCTGCTGGGTCCTCAATACCCAGAAAGGTGGCACAGAGTAGGAGTTCCACAAATCCTTGTTGTGGAGTCTACAAATATTATGGTTTGTGTCTAGATGTCCCCTCAAAGCCTCATGCAGTCACAGGTGGGCCTTTTCGGAGGTGGCTGGATCGAGAGTGTGTGATGCTGGGATTAAGACTGTGTGATTATTAAATGAGTCCACTGATTGGTTTGGCACTACCCTAATCCCAGGAGCTAAATAGAAGATAAAAGGGGCAGAAAGAAGCTACTAAGTTGTTTTTGCTTGCTTTGCGACCTTCTGTTCACCATAGACTGTTTCTCCTCTGCCATGCCTGTCTGTCAAGCCACCCTGTCTTAGAGCCAGCTGACTGTGGACTGAAACCTCTACAAACTGAGTTAAACAAGCCGTTCCTTCTTTTTTTTTTTTTTTTTTTGTGGTACTGGGGATCGAACTCAGGACCCTGTGCTTGCTAGGCAAGCGCTTATTCCAATGAGCTATATCCCCAGCCCCCTAGCCTTTCCTTCTTTATCTTTGGGTGTTGCGTATTTTGTCTCAGCAACATGAAAAGTAATTAAGACAATGAATAAATTGAGTGGCTGGCAGCTGGCACTGAGTCTGGATGAAAGCAAGTCTCAGACCACAGCCAGCTATGCCTAGGGACTAGCAAACAGCAGGAAATAGCCCAAGAGCAGGTCTGGAAGCTTAGGGGTCTTCCAGATCTTTGTCTTTATGGAGGCTCAGAAAATGTTTTGCATGGAAGTATCATAGGGACAAGGCCACAATCCAGCAAGGAATTTGCATAACATCCATGAAGTCAGGACCACAGTCCCTCAGGGACCAGACCTCACGTACAGCCCCTCAGAGACAAGGGTGCCAATCCTAGACTAGGCTTGAATTTTGCATCCTCATACCTCAGCATCGCAGAGTGCTGGGATTACAGTTCTGCACTGTCACACCCAGCCAACCCTGGATTCTTAAGCCAGAGCAGGGAGCAACCCCCAAGTTTTCCCCAGTCCTCTGAGCATGAATAGCGCCGATGTCACAGAAGAGAACACGTTTCTAATGTCTACTCTGCTCATTAGCAGCCATGATTTCGTCAATGACACTCACATTTAAAGCTCACAGCACCAATGGCCTGTGGTGTGGAAGCCTCTGGTGTGGACCTGACAAAATCCAGTGGAGCCAGGTAAGTTGCTGCCTCTGGAGTGTGGCCTTTCTGATGATCCCTCCCAGAGAATAAAGTCCTGATCAGAACAGCTGGCCGCTGCTCCAGGGAAGATTGAGGTTGATAAGCTGCTGTCCCCTGCCCATACAGAGGATGCAGAAACAAGTGCTTTACTATGTAATTATCTTCACGGTGAGTTGTTAAGACTACTGAAGGAGTGATCAAGAGGAGAAAGCTGTGGCCATGCCTGGCTTCACTGAAGCTTTTTATACCATGTTTGTGATGGAACCCAAGGCCTCCAGCATACAAGCCAAGTGCTCTACCATGAGCTACATCCCCAGCCCTGGAGTAAGTGATTTAACAGTAACTGGAGAGTCAGAGCCTGAAGAGGGGAATGGTAGGAGGAATTGCAGGCAGAAGTAACTGTGAGTGCAGAGGAACTAATGCATTGGTGGCGAACCTATGGCACGTGTGCCACAGGGGGATGTTTGCATCACTGAAAGCCCTGAAAGGTTCGCCGTCACTGTGCTAGGCTGAATGGCAGCATGGCCTATCTGAGGAACAAAAGGAAGACTCAAGAGTAGAACCAGGAAAAGTGGTGAGGGCCAGAACCTTCTGGCTGTACCAGTCACAGCAAGGATTTCGGCTTCTGCATCTCTAGGTTTTCCCATCCACTGCTGGAGATACTGGCAGATACTGGGTTAAACAAAGCTCAGAAGGACCCAGAGAAGTCAGTAGAAATAAAATCCTTTGTATATGCCTTCTGCTATAAAATCCAATTTAATATTGATATTCTCATTTTTTAAAATAATAATTTCCATTAGATTGAGACCAGAATGCCTCATGAAGCCCAGTGTGGCTTGCCAATTGATTCACAGAATGAAATCTTATCTAAAATCTTTTTATTTTATGCTATTAAAGACACAGGAGAGAGCAGGCAAGGAAAAAGTTTCACTGCTCGGTTAATGCACAAGGTCAGTGGGAAGTGGCCCCAGGGCTGTCTTAAAAAGATTGTCATTTCTGATTTCCCACTCCTGTTTCACATTACCAGTAATTGACAATCCCCCCTCCCCCCGCTCCAGATGAAGTTAATGGATGGATGCGTCCTTGTTTGCACCTTGAATTGTATTGGCGACTCTGTCCCAGGGCTGGCATCGCCCCCAGGTGCCCTCGGGGACCTAGGTGGTCAGTGTGGTTTGCTCCTATTTCCCCCCGTGTCTAAGGGTCTCAGGACAGGATAGAGCTAAGGGGGTGCCCTCTGCTTTGGCCCTGAGACCATGTGCCACATGGCTCTGAACCCATGAGGAGCACATCTCTCAGAGAAGGGAAAGACAGGCTTAAGGGGGGTGCTTCAAGTATGGCAGGAACCCAGCTATGGGCAGAGGTGGCCCGGCATGAGGACAGGGAAACCAACGTGCTAAGTGCACCCCTAAAAGAGGGAACTTCCCCCATCTCTCCCTGCCCCTTGTTTTCTTTTCCTCTGTAGATAATAAAGAGCTGCTGTGTCCAATATGCTACGGCTGATCGAAAAGTGCAGTTGACACTTAGATTAAAATTTATCACAGTAAATGTCACATTGTCAATAATCCCCTTAAAAATACACCCTCTTGCTTCAAACACACTTATCCTACCTTTCTTGCTACTGTGTGAAGAGTTCTGGCAGCCCACTTTCCTGAGTGTCTTTACATGGTATGATAAAAAAAAATAATACAGTGAATGATGTTGCCGAACGCCATTCAACAGAAAGACAGATGCATAAAAATATCCATCTGTCTTTATCCCCGACCTTAGTCACCAGGTCTGGCACCATGCAACTTCTGGCTCTTCTCCAAAGTTAAAATGCCCACAAAAGGGGCTGCTGCCAGATGGATCTGCCTGAGTGGATAAAACAGCTTTGACCAGGCGTGATGTTAGATTTGGGAATCGCAGCCTCAGTAATTAGCCACAGGAAACGCTGAGAGGGATTGGGAGAGCTCTTCAGAGAGCCCACCTTCATGGGACTAAGTTCAGACAGAACCAGGGGATTAGAAGGCTCTGGATAAAACAGCCACCTCCGGGCTGGGGATATAGCTCAGTGGGATAAGCGCCTGCCTGGCAAGCACAAGGTCCTGATGTTCGATCCCCGGTACCGCAAAAATAAATAAATAAAACAGCCACCTCTGCTCTCCCCGCTGGGGTTCGTTATAGAGCTCTGGGAGCCAGGTAGGAGCTGGACATTCAGGTCCTTGGATGATCCAGTGATACTATAAATGTCCTCCGTCTGCTCATCAACCCAGCTCACCTTGGCCAAGTGCAAGGTTTGGCCCCACCATTGTGAAGGAGCCAGGAAAGCTCTCTGGAAAGTCTCTGGCCCATGCACCGGGCTGTGCTGGAGAGAACTGGGGAGGGCAGGGGGCAACAGAGGGCTGTAATCAGGCACCACAAGACAAGCCACAGGATGGGCTGGAGGTACAGCTCAGTGGGGTAAGTGCTTGCCGCTAAGCACTAAGGCCCTGAGTTCGATCCCCGGTCCCAGAAAAAAAAAAAAAAGACAAGCCACAGGGGCACCCAGGATGGTCTTTGGAAGCAGCCTGGGTGTCTACACTACAGATCATTAGCAACATCAGCCCTGAGGGTCTCAGGGAGCACCAGCCATTGCTGGCAGGAGGTAACCACACTCAGAGTCCCCAGGACACTCAGAGGAAGAGAATGTGTAAACGTTCTACCCCTAGGAGTGGAATCCAGAGCACGAGCTCTCAACGAGGGGATCCTCCTCAAGCAGGGTCCTCCTCAAGCAGGGGACCCTTCACAGTGTCTAGGGACAGTTTCGCTCATCTCGGCTGACAGGTAGTGCCACCAGCATTGACTGGATAGAGGCCAGGGGTGCTGCCCAATGCCCTCCTGTCAAAGGACAGGCCTCACAGTGGCGACATTTCTGGTCCAAAATGTCAACAGTCACGGCTGTCCTCCCAGGAGCCCTTTTACTGCTTTTGTTATCCTCCAAGGGGGGTTTGTTAAATCACACCATGCCCCCACCCCCTACCCCCGTGAAACTAACACCAGAAACACTGCACATATTAGACATCTGCTTATAGGTGTTCTGTGCCTTACACAAAAAAGAGCAAGATCCTACTCAAGTGTCCATTCATGAAAGATGCTGTCCACATATAATGGGAGGTTGTCCAGCCTTAAAACAAAGGAGACTCTGACACATGCTGTGGTTCTGTTGAGGGTATTCCAGTGAGGGAGATAAACCAGGCACAGGACGACACTACAGGACTCCACTTAGTTGAGGCCCCTGGAGGGGGCAAGTTCCTAGAGACAGAGAACAGAGCAGTGGTTGGGGGGGGGTAAGTGTTTAAAGGGACAGAGCTTCAGTTTTACAAGATGAAAACGGTTCTGTGGAAGGTTAGTGGGGACGGGTGCAGAAGAATGGGAATGTACTTAATGCCCATGAACTGTACAGTTAAAGATAGGATAGCAAATTGTATGTTATATGCATTTTACAGCAATTTTAATAAAAGAGTAAGATTTTGTGTTTTTGTTGTTGTTGTGGTTGTGGTCCTGGGGCTTGAACTCCAGAGCCTGTTGCACTGAGCTATATCCCCAGCCCTTTTTATTCTTTGAGATAGGGTCCGCTAAGTTGCCCAGGTTGCCCTTGAACTTGTGGTGCTTCTGCCTCAGCCTCCTGACTGGTTGGGATTACAGGAATGCACCACCACATCAGGGTTAGAGTAAGATATTTTCCAGGCCCTAAGCCTAGTTTTTGCCCCCTTGGGGGCAGTATCACCCCATGGAGAATGCCTGGCTGAGAGACACCTGCTGGAAGGTCCCCTTGTGTGGGTTTCCAACAGCCTAGTCCAGGAGCTGGAAGCTCAGGAGACCCGGGTGTTCCACCATGCGGCGCACCTGGCAAGGTTGGTGCAGGTCTTAGTGGCAAGCCGCCCTCAGCCATGCATCGAAACCAGCCTGCTCACTCTGAGTTTTTCTAACTGACCTCTTTCTACTCTGATTGTTGCGCCCCCTTCCAAACTGCAAACCAGGCTCATTGTCTCCTGCCTGCTACCTGTTCTCTTTCCTTTCATTTACATAGTATGGTTGTCTCTGCTCCTTGGAACAGTCCAGGAGCACAAGTCTTCCTAATGTGAGAAGCGAACAGCATGCAGAGTATTAAACAGCCTGCATGAATTAGTCCTTGACACGAGCAGCAGAGGGCTGCTCCCCTGCACAACCCCCCAAACACACACGCCTCAGAGGTTGAGAAGTCCCAAGCACCCCGGATGTGCACACCTCCACACAGAGAGGTCTTGAAGATCCAGGGCAAGGCCATTTGACAGAAGAAACTCATAGATACAAGCAAGGTGATTCTACATGTCTGGCAAAAACAGTCGCCAACAGAAAGACATATTCGAGTGTGCCAGTGGGAAGAAGGTGACCGGGGAACGGAAGGGAGAGGAGCTGAATACATTTAAAAATAAGAACAGAGCCTACGCGCTAAGGATGACAAGGTGACATTCACCTCGGTGACACTCACTGGCTCAGCCCCTGCTTCTTAAGTGGAAAGCAAAATGAACACCATGAATACAGATGGCAAGCACCCTATCACATCACGCCAGGCATCTAATTTTAAGAACACAAACGCAGGAAGCAGTGCTTGCATATTTTATGCAGACTCGTGCCCATTAAGAGGCACACAGGCAGCAGATCTGAGCAGCTCGGGTGGTGGGTGGTGGGTGGTGGAGGATGCGGTGGAGGAGGATCACGCACAGATGAGCAGATCAGTCAAAGATAAGAGCCTGTCTGGATCCACTAAGAGAACATGTTAGGGGAAGAGTTTGACTCACCCTGTGTCACTTCTTTGCCCAATGCCCCCCAAAGCTCCAAATAGCTATGAAGTGTCATATCGGATTTACCCATATCTGGTACCAATTGGCCATTACTAGCAGATCTTACCTGGCCAATTGGTAACAAATGAGTCGGTGGAAGCCCAAGCAGGGCCACTTCTGGATAAAGAATGTGCCAGTCCCCAAAGACGGAGATCTCATGTGCTGTCTGGCAGCCCAGACTCAGTCCCCCTCCCCATGACTTCTGTCAGTTTCCCTGTGGATCCCTCTCGCCTCCATCCTCAGACCCACTTTCTCTGCTTCTCCACAGAGAACAAGTGAGGGGGTCACTAAGTTAATGGGACAGATCAGACAGGTTCTTAGAAACCGTCCTAAAGACCTGGTCTTCATTAGAGAGAAATAAAAGCTGCTGGAGGGTCCCAAGCAGAGATGTTAGAGTCTGACTTAGGCTCTAACAGGAGTCTCTGCCTACCATATGGGAAAGAGACCATCAGGAACAAGGACAGAAACCAAGACGCCCATAAGGAGGTGACCACTGCTGCCCAGGTGGGGTGACAGTGGCTGATGTCCTGTGTGGAACTGCAGGAGGCCAAGTTTGAGGTGCTAATCTGGATATTTTCTAAGATTCCCACCTATCTGATTTATCCGTGAACCATCTCAAAAGCTCTGGCAAAAGTGTCACAGATATCAGACCCCAAAATTCAGCCAGGATACAAAATAGTTTGAAGTTTGTCCCTCTTCTCTCCAAGATGAGGATGTCATCCTGTCACCCAGAATACAATGAGGCCATTAGCTTTGCACTGTAATCCGATCTCTCCCATCCTATTAAGCAATTTGGGGTCCTTTCTAGAGAAGATTTTGTTATTTCCCCAAATCTCTGGCTGCTTCATTTAGACCTGGTGCTTAGGCGGAATGCAATTAACACATTCCAAACCTGGTTTCCCCTGAAATCCAATCAATTGTAACTCGTTTTCAAATCACGCTGCTTTCTCTAATTGTGAGCCACGGCCTCCACAGAATAGCGATTTAAGTCAATTATTGCATCGCTTGTATGAAAATTGTGCTATTTATGTTGGCGGCTCCCCCTCTTACTGATGAGCTTCCTCCAGCTAATGGAATAATGAAAACACAAAACAGATTTACCATTCTTAATAAGAGAAAGAGATAATGAAGGCAAATTAAAATAGAGGCTCAGATCTGCGCAGAGAAGGAGTAATGCAGTTTCTCCTTTTAAATTAACACTCAAATTCTCAGATACTGATGGTGGGAGGGGATAGAAAATCGAAATCCTATCAGACCCAGATGTGCCTCTTCGGGTTGGTTTTGAAGACTTGCCGGAGTTGCCTGGCAGACACTGCCAGGAGCCAACTCCACGGGCACCTTGGCCCTAGCACACACCCTCCCCTGTTTATCAGAGCCGGATCACGTCCTCCGGCCACTAGGTTTGGTTCGCTGCATGCATTAGGTCCCCAAATTTCTATGCTCTGGGAAAAGTGTAACACCAGAGAGTGTTGTTATTATTTCACAGAAGAGGAAGCGGTGAAATAATTTATGAGGTTCCCTGCAACAGCAAGCTCCAGATTGCTCAGCTGGGTGGTTCTTGGTAGTATGGGGGTCACCTTGGACACAGGAGGGTGGTCAATAGCACCCCAGCCCCTCCAGGGCTGAGCACCAAAGATGCTTCTGGATGTTGTCCCATCACTGGACAATTACCCCCAATCAGGAGCCTCTGGAGAAAGGAAGGTCCTTTGAAATAAAAAAGAAAAGAGAACAGGGAAATTTGCCGCTTATTAAATGTATAATCTATGCCTGGGCCTATTCTAAGCACTGTACAGGTTTCACTCATGTAGTCATTTCATAGGTGAAAAGGCACAGTTGCAAGTTTGCACAGCCACTGAGTGTTACAGCTGTGATTTAAACCCACACACTCTGGCTCTACAGTGCGTGTCCCCGCCGGCTGTCCTCTGAGCTGATGGCTGCACGGTGCACCTGGAGAATTCAGGCCCTCACCTAATCTCACCCTGATCAGGGCTTCCTGTCCTGAAGGAGCCACGTGGCGAGCATTAGGTAGGGGCCATACGCTGGTGAGAGGTTCCCCTCAGGCTACCCCAGACTCCAGGACATTTGAACAGCCTTGCACTGGAGCCCCAGGGTGGACTGGGTTTGGCTTTGCCAGCAAGTTTACCATCTTGGCACATGGCTTGGCTTGGAGACCAAAAAAAGTGCCTAATTCAAAACCAACAAAGCCCCAAACACCCACGTGTGTGGACCAGAAATAATTCTAGAGCAATACTTGGTCAGTTAAAAAAAAATTCCCAGCATGGAGGTTGGCACATGATAGATGCTTAGTAAAAATGGGTTCCTTCCCTGTTCCTTACTCCACAATCCCTTCTTGTTGGCCGAGGCTCTGTTTGGGGCACCTTGTACAGCCTTCTAACTGCTCCTATCCCTCGCTGCAGGCCTCCACGCTGGGTAGCTCATCTCTTTCCTTGGACCAGCACCTAGCTGTGTGACCTTTGGCAGGTTGCTTAGCTTCTCTGAGCCTCCACTTCCTGGGACATTGTGTAGGGTCTGTGGATTCCCCTCCAGCTCTAAAATACTGGGCACCCCCACTCTGCTCCTCCTTACTTCCCTCCTCCTGTCTTATCATCCAGCTCTGTCCGCAGCACGGGGCCCTGCTCAGATCGGCTTTTCCCACAAGCAGAGAGGAGTGGAGAGAAAGGCTCCCTCCTTCTCCGCTGGGGAGCCGAGTGATAACACACGAGGGGCTGCAGGGCCCTCCAGTGCAGGACGAGCTCAGCCGACGTCTTGGCCAACAAGCTCAATATTTGCGGAGCTCTTAAGCTTTCCTGCCCATTCAGCCCTCTGCACACCGCCCTTCCCTGTTCACCCTGGGTCAGACATTTCCCAGGATCCTCTGGGCTCCAGGCACCGTCTCTTAGGAAGGTGATGAAACCATGTCTGCCACTAATCATTTCCAGTAATAATAATAATTCCTGGCTGTTGTATAGGATTTCTCAAAGCACGTTTGCACACGTTATCTCACTTGCTTCCCACATTAACCCTGCAGCTTAGATTTTATTTTGAGTCCCATTTTAGAGAGCACTTCTAAGGCACCTGCTCTGGGGCTCACAGCCAGGCGTGTGGTAGGGCCCTCATGTCCTCCTGGTTCAGCGCTTTGGGGGCCCAAGACAAGGATAAACAGGAGCCCCATATAACAATTTCCTAATATTTTAGTGATAAAATTAAACATAGTTTTTTTTTTTCCCCCTGCCTTCACAAATATACCTGGAAAGCCAGGTTTAAATTTAAAGATCTTGGGTTCCCTGGATTTCCCACTGGTATATGCTAGAAGCTATACTATGTGTGGTCTTTTTAGTTTCACAAGTCAATACATTTTCTCTGTGCCTCAGCCAGTGTAAAGCTGCTGTCACCTAGAACTGAAAGGGTCCCCACAATACAGTCACCATGGAAGGCAGCCCAGGGACAGGAGGGAAGGTAGGTCAGAGTCCCCGGTGAACTGGGGAAGCTGCAGCAGTTTTTAAACAAAGGAAAAGCAAGATGAAATTGAATCAAAGAAAATAACCAAGGAAGATTAAATCCTTGTGCAACATGCTCACACACCTTTTTAAAACAAGACAATAATACCAACATATTGTAGGCAACTTGAAATTCTTACCCTGCCCCATACTCTCATAAGCTGCTGTGTTAATCAGCTGTTCCATCACTGGGGCAAAATACTGGGAAGAGGAGGGTTTTATTCTGGCTCACCATTTCCAAGGCCTCAGTCCATGATCTGCTGGCTCCAAGGCAGAAAGTTCATGGTAAAACAGTGTAGTAGAGAAGAGCTGTTCAACTACAGCATCAGGGAAGCAGAGAGCTGTGGAGCAGCACCAGGGAAGAAGGGGCCAAGGACCTGGGGCCTGGGGCCAGGTGCAGACCCCAGAGTCATCCCCCCGTGATCCACCCAGACACACCCCAAAGTGTGCTTTGTTAATCATTTAGGCATCAAGCCAGTCAAGTTGACAGTCAAGAATAACCATGACAGATGCCAAAGCCCATCTGGCTGAACTCTTCATGAATGCAAAAATGGAGTTCAGAGAGCCCCGACTTGCTTGAGGTTTCCTAGCTAGTGACTGGCAAGCATCAGTCATCAAGTCAGCAAATGTTCATTAATCCCACATCACGTCCAAGATCTTGTGGTAAGCCCTGGGGGTGCTACATGGCAGGCACTGGCAAAACCTGGCCCGTTGCCTATTTGTGTAAATGAAGTTTTATTGAAACACAGCCCTGTCCTTTTGTTCATGGATTTTCTGGTTGGCATTTGTGCCACAGCAGCAGTGTTGAATGGATTGCCACAGTGACCAAATGACCCACAGAGCCTAAAATGTCTACTCTGTCCTTTTACAGAAAATGGGGGCCAGCTGCAGACCTCAGTGCACAGGACATATGACTCTGGGTTTCTCGGGGGTGATTTGACTTGAGTCTGTTTTTGGGAAGTGATGGGATCTTATTTGCACTCCCCTTCCACAAGCAGAGTCGAAGTTTGGGAGCTCGGGGGGCTGAGGCTTTGAAGGGGTCAGGCGGTGGTCTCAGAGGTCTCCTGGCTGCTGGCTGGGCTTTGGCCCTCAATCCCTGTTCATGTGGTAGCTGTGATGTGAGGCCATCCCCCTTCCTGTCTTGAGGGCACCCGCACACCCAAGGACTATGCTGAGTCCTTGGCGCTGGCATTCACAGGTGGCCTCTGACCGCTCCCTTCCAAGGCGTGGGCCACAGCCCAGGGCTTAGAGCCACCTGTGCACTGGCATCTTCCTGCCTCTTCACACGTCCCCTGTCCCAGCTGTCTCCAGGCCCTGCTCAGCCTGCTGCCCTCTCACCTCACCCTCGGCTTCCTGCCCTCTCCACGCCAGCACTGTCCCTTTCTCGGAGTATGACAGTGGCCTCCGAACTGTTTGTTCTAATCCCAGCTTCTCTTCCACTGCTCCCAAAGCCGAGTGGCCCTGGGCAGCCAGGACAATCTTCTAACAGTGTAAGTCAGCAATGTCGCTGCTCAGCTCTCCCTAGCTTCCCATCTACAAGTGGCAACAAGCCCAGGCTCTGCCATGACTGTGCGGCTCTGCGTGAACTAGAGCTGTTCTGCCCACTGCCCCTCCTGAGCTACGCCACGCTGTCTGCCCCAGCCCCCCAACCCGTCAGACAAGGGGGTGGTTAGCTCAGTTCCCTGTGCGCGTGGGCTGCTGTTACAACACCATTCCTACAGAACAACCAGGGGAACTGTGCTTTCCCAGGGGTGGAGTATGATCTGAGATTTTGACCTGGCCACATGTGTGGTGAGAGGGTTGGGTCTGACTTCAGATTCTGGGCATCTACAGGGTAATATGGCAACTCTGGGTGCTTCCACTTTCCCCCTTGAGAGACCCAAAGGCCCCTGGGTCAGAGGGGAAGGCTTCATGGTTCATCTCTGCCCTCAGAAGCAGCCAGAGCAGCCATCCTGACTTAAGAGTCTTTATTAGAAAATAAACTCTATAAATGTACAAGAAATCTCATCCCAGGTTCAGTCAAAACATCTTCACCCTGCACATGGAGGACCGATGCCCTCCTAATGGGCTCCAGATGTCCCTTCATCTCAGAGTCCTGAGGAAGAGAGGTAGGCACTGGGGGGACACGTGGCACGTTTGGAACCCAAAGAGACACCTTGCCAGCCGCTTTCTCTCGGGTGTGAAGGCTTCGGGCCGCCGTGGCTCAGCTTCACCAGATCCCCTTCTGTTGAGCTCCCTTCTCTTGGCTTCTGTTGAGCAGCTCCTTTCTACTGAGTTCCTTTATCCAGCCTTAGGGAACACTGGCTCAGGGCGTGGGTATGAGACTCCACTCAGAGTCAGAGTGGTTGGTCACTCCAGACTCAAGAGCATCACAGAGCAGCCCACCCTCAGCTGCGGAGAAGCTGGAGTGTGAGGAATACAAGTGGCTGTAAGGGTGGAGGGAACCGTACTGGAGGTGGAACCCAGGGCCTCAAACATGCTAGCAAATGCTCTACCACCAAGCCATAGCCCCAGTCCTTTGTCAATTTTATATGGAGAGTCTTGCTAAGTTGCCCAGGCTGACCTTGAACTGCAACCCCCCTGTCTCAGCCTCCCAAGTAGCTGTATTTCATAGGCATGTGCTGTGGGGATCTGCTGGGTTCTTACTGTACCCTGGGAAGGAATGGTGGCAAGAAGGAGGAAAAAATAGACAAGAGACAAAAGCTAGGATCAGGTGGAGGTTCTGTCTCTGAGAAGGGGAGCTGCCCAAGAACAGTAGAGCATTTATTTATACCAAAAGGTTGGTTAATTTTCGCCTTGCTGTCCAGCAATCAGTTAACAAGCTACAATGGCTCGTTCACATGCTTCAAGGAGCTCCCGTGTTCTCGGGCTGGCTTCATCCTGCACACGGAATTACTTTGCAACTTCAGCAGCTCCCAACAATGTGCCATCACACCCAGCCTCTACCGGTAATATTCTCAAGGTCACCGTTCACAATTACGCCTTCACACTCAGCACCCAAGCAGCCCGGCTCGGTCTCAGTGAGGCAGGGACAGTCTCACCCCCAGGTTTCTACTTCACCGCTCCTGATGCAGGTGCAGGAGCATCGGGTCCTTGGCCTTCTGCAGACTTGTCACTTTGTCTGGGGCCGCTCCCTGGGATGCAGTCCCTCTTAGTGGCCTGGAGCACCTGCCTCTTCCCGCCCTGCTTCCGCTTTGCTTTGTTCTCCTTCTCAGGCCTTCTCACCGCCTGCCACGAGATGAGGCGTTTCCTTCTCTGGCTCCCTCACCTGACCCTGTGAGTCCTGAAGAGACTTGGTCGTGCTCCCTGCTGTGTCCGCAGTTCCTAGACCAGGCCTGGCACTTAGTAGGTGCTGTCATGCACGGTCATCAAACCACCAAGCCACTGCTGGAGGAATATATTCTCAGGACAAGACACTTAAACAATCCCGCTGCACCCATCCGCTCAGGTTTGTGCCCTGGGAAGGTGAGGCTTCACCCCAATCCTGACTGTCCCAGCTCAGCCCACCCCAGCATCCCTGGAGTCAGCACATGTGGCTGCCGCTCTGGTGAGGTGCCTCTGTCCATCTGTCCAGTGCAATGAGGGGCCTGAGCCCAGGAACCAACATCTCATGTGCATGCATCTGTGTCCTTCCCCACCACGCCACCATGTGTGAGGAGGAACAGCCGGCAGCGACAAAGTCACCAACAGTAACGTTGGCTCATAGCTGCCCAACCCTACTGGAGCCTCACAACAACTCTGGACAGGAGACTGCATAGCACACCTCCCTATCGACAGAGGAGATGACTGCGCCCAAGAGATGACACCTGGCCCCGGTCACAGGGCCAGCAAGGGGGGGCCCAGAGCTGGACCCCAGCCTCACCTGGGGAATCTGATACCACGTCCTCTTGAGGCCAGGTTCGTCATTGCTGGATTATTCAAAGCATCCTCAGCATGCTCTGGAATCAAAGCAAAGAGGTGCAACTGAGCATGGAGCACAGTTTGAGGAGGAAGAACCCAGGGACACAGACCCCTCTGGAGATGGGGGAGGAGCTGAGGCCCACGGCTGAGCGCATGTGTGATCTCAGGTCTATCCCCACCGCCAGTCACCCACTGTGTTAAGTTTACTTTCATCATCTGCCTCCACGAGCATCAGCTTCACCGGGACTCCTGGCTTCCTACAGAGCTGGAACCCAACTCACATATTCAGTGAGTAAATTAATGTTCGGGATCAACACACACACACACACACACACACACACACACACACACTTTTTGTGGTTCTGGAGACCCACCACCTTCACACTGAGCTACATCCCCAGTGTTTTTTTTTTTTAAGTTTTAAAATAGGCCCTCAGTAAATGCTGAATTGCTCAAGCTGGGCTTAAACTTGGGATTCTCCTACTTCAGCCTCCCAGTGTGCCGGGATTGCAGGTGATTGCAGGTCCATGCCTGGCTGAGAGCATCCTGATTAATGGGGGGAGCAAACCGAGGCTCAGCATCCTGAGGGACTTGCCGTGTCCCCAGGGCCAAGTACAGTTTGCACCCTTGGTGTCACCCTAACAAAGTATCACAAGCTTCGGGGCACAAAACAGCAGGACTTTGAGGCTCGTGGAAACCTGAAATTCGGAGGGAGCTGGGGGGTGCTCTCCAGGCTCTGGAGGACAATCTGTTCTTTGCTCCTTCCAGCTTTGGGTGCAAAGGCATCGGGTGCCTCTCTATCTCCGCCTCCTCTCCTGTCTCTGCGTCCCTCTCCCTCTTCTGAGAAGGGTGTCAGCTGTTGGTTTAGGGCCACCCTCACCCCAGCATGACCTCTTCTCAACACCCTGAAGTCATTACGTCTGCAAAGATCCTGTTTCCAAGCTAGGTCATATTCTGAGGTTCCAGGCAGACATGAATTTGGGGGGACACTAGTCACCCCCCTTCAGAGGCAGAGCTGGCGTGAATCCAGATCTCCTTCATCCCACTGACCCCAAGAGTTGCTGCAGGCATTCTGCGTGCTCGCGGCTGCGGCTGTCAGTCTCAGCGAACTTGTCAGGAAGAAGAGAGAAAAATAAACTGTGGGGTTAATGAAAGCAGCGAGATTATCCTGGCTGATCCCCTAATCCCCTGCTCCGAGCCAGCTTTCCAGCGCCAGGAAAGGGCTCTTCTGTGCTTCTTCTTCAGGAAGTTTCCCCAGAGAAGCAACTCTCCCAAATTTAATAAGCTCCCCTCCCCCAGCTTTCCCTGAAATCACACCACAGCAGGCTGATTGTCAGGTGTCCGTCTCTACCCCATCACTGAGGACTGCCAAGGAGAGAGAGTGGGGGAGGAGGGTGACCACACGGTCTGGTGTCCGAGCAGGTGTGCAGATGTGTGCGCGTCGGGCCCCTGGGAGGGGCAGCTGGCTGGGACCGCCTGTGAGGGAAAGTGTGCGTGAGGAAGCTGATGTGAAGGAGTGTGCAAACGTGTCTGCAACCGTGTGTGTGTCTGTGTGCGCGAGTATGTGTCAGAGGGAAGGCAGGTGAGTAGGCTGGAGTGAAGCCAGGCAAAGTTGGATTTAAGTGAGCAAGTATGAGCAGACAGGTGGACGTTTACATGTGCACCAACAGTGCCTGTGGGAGGGTGGAGTACGTGTGTACGACCCAGAGTGCATGTAACCCTGAGCGCCGTGGTGACATTGCTGATGTCTCCCCGTGACTCTCCACTGATCTGCAAGTCACGGCACAGCCTGGGCCTCCCGCATTTCCTCTCTGTCTTCATCATGTCCCTCCCTCACTTTCATTCTCTCTCCTCTAGCCACACAGGGCTCTCAGGTGCTCCTTGAATGCAGCAGGCTCACATTGCCTCAGGACCTTTGCACTTGCTATTCCTTCAGCCTCTAGATGTGCACTCAGTTCAAATGTTACCTTAGCAGAGTTTCCTGCTGCAATCACCCCTGCTGTCCTCCAAGAGACATCACACTCACAGGGGAGGAGCTATGGCCCAGCTGACATAGCTGCGAGCCTGGCTGCATCTAGAGCCATAAGCTGATCCAGGACAAAGGCTGGTCCCTCACCCTCTCTCGTCTCTGTCATCTTCCATGATGGCTCAGACCTACGGTGACCTCTCTGAGCGACAGCCTGGCGTGGGGCATCTGCACACACCGGGAAGCTCAAACCACAAGGAGTTGGACAACTTCAGCCACACCCACAGGCTGATGCTGACGAATCTGTCCAAGGGCTTTCATTTCTCTGTCCCTGTGACTTGGGGCTGTGAGAACATTATCCAGCCTGGCGACCCAGGGGAACTCTAGGGAAGCAGCATGGAGAGGTGAAGTCCTCAGAGCTCCTGTAACAAGCTGTGCCTGAAGCCAGCACTTCCTCCTGGCTCTTAAATTGGAAAACTCAACGCACTCCTGGGGTGGGAGTTATTTATTGTTGGGCAAGAGCAGTGTGTCTGTTCAGGAGGGTGAAAATGTTCTGGGAATGGATAAAAGTGATGGCTGCAGAACAGTGTGAGTGTACTTCATGCTGCTGAAATTGTATACTTTAAAAATGGTTAAAATTTTAATTTGTATGCTATGTGTATTTTACCACTATTTTTAAAAATGCCCAACATGGCAATAAATCTTTCCTGTGCTCAAGTCCATTCAAACTGCATCCTTAGTCTAACCTCCACCCGTCCATAGTAAAGCCAGCTGAATGCCTGCAGCACCTCCAAGGACATCTGTCCTTTTTCCCATCTCCTCATAGGCAAGGACAGATATCTGGGCAGAGGCTTTGACAGGTGCCCCTGTGCTTCTCTCTTCTGGGTGACACGTCTGTGTATTTCCAGAGGCTTCTGGGAAAAAGGCTCAAAATCCTAAAGTGTGGCTCCAAAGGTAGACACCACAGCCCAGGCACATGGGAGTCACAAGACTTTCCAACAAACTGGCAAATAAATTCATGCAACAAACAAGCCCTCCAAGATCCTGGTTGAACCTGGTGAGCCGGCCAGCAGCCCCTGAGGACTCCCCACCCCACAGCGGAGGACCCTGCTCACCCTCAAGGAGCCAAGTGTGATAATCGCACCCACTCTCCTGCTTGGCCTGACCCTCAATCACTTATTTTTTCCTTGGGGCCATTCTGTGTGATCTCCTGGTGACAGGTGTCAGACACCAAGCCCCTGGTAAGGCAGGCAGCTGGGGGCTGCCCTCCCTCCTCACCTTGTGTGGCTCCCTTCCTCCCTCTTCAACCTCTGAAGGATGATTACAGCAATAAGCAGCATTTCTGGTCCAGCTGCAGCCTCTCCAGGGTTTCTAACACCTGCTGCTCTAGACAGCAGGTTCCTCAATTCCTTTGGGGCATGGGAATGCCCAGCTCTGTTCCAGGTTCCTGGCGTCTAACTTTGGCTACTAAAGCTCTAGGTCAGTGGTGGCAAACCTATGGCATGCATGCTGTAGCAGGCACGCACACTCTCTCTGTCGGCACTCGAGCCGAGTCACCCCAGCAGCCCTGCATCAGGTAACAGTTGTTTTTCTCTAAACTAAAACCTCAGTAATCAGGTTTAATTGCAGTGTTGTCGCTGTGTGATAAATAAATGGATTTGGGGTTGCAGTCTGGGTGTGCTCTCTAATGTTTCGCCATCACTGCTTGAGGTCACCTGTCATACGCTTTCCTTCACTTGTTTACTTATTTACTGTTGCGGCCCCTGCATCCTCTCTGACCTCATTTCTACCTTTCTGGCTCAGGAGTTTGGTTTCTCCTGCCTGGGTATTGCTTTTGTGTTGTAAGGTATGAAAAACTGTAACTGGAACCATCAAGTAGAGGACTGTCTGTAAGTCCTTGGTGCTTCCTAGGTGTCCAGGCACCACAGAACCATCTTGGGGGCTGGAAAAATGGAGTGATGACCCAGGGGACATGGTGGGGAGCAGGGCTGACAGCGTCTGCAGGGTGAAATAAATGAATGAGTGACCACTGCAATCACTTACTAATTCCATAGTCATCGGCGGTACCTACAACGTGGAAAGTGTTGGCGATAGAGTGATGGCTTAGACATAGGCCTTGGTCCTGTGGTTCTGGGGTCTGAGAGGGAGGATGGGAGGGACAAGCGAGAAATCCATAATCCCACAGTCAGTTGTATAACACAAGCGCCACTGGACTGGTGTCTGGGCTACGTTTATTCTCTCCCTTGTGACTGCAAGATCTCTGAGGGCACCAAAGTGGCTATGTTCCCTGTGATGTCCTCAAGCCCTAGGACAGCTGACGGGATACAGTTAGGGCTCGATTGTTGTGGTTGAATCTCAACTGTTTCCCCAAAGGCTCCCGTGTTCAGAGGTGGGAACAAGTAGTCTGGAAGAGGATCATCAGGAGGGCTCTAATTTCATCAGGGAGTAATACATTGACGGGTTAATAATTCGATGCCGTTGGTGGGAGGTGATGGAAACTTAAGGGCTGAGGCCTAATTAGGTGAAGCAGGTCCCTGGGGGGGATGGCTTTGAATGCTGTCTTGTCTCTAGCCCCTTCCTCTTTGATTCTCTCCCCATAACCACATCGCCTTCCCAGCTGCCGCAAGGTGAGCTGCTTTGCTCTACCAGAGTTTCTACCATGATCCTCCGTCTCACCTTGGGCCTACAAACTAGGAAACCAGCTGACCATGGACTGAAACCTCTGACACCGTGAGCCAGTGTAAACCTTTCCTGCCACTGAGCTCTTCACGTATTTGTCACAGCAGTGAAAAACTGACCGACATACCAGCAAATATCAGTTTGAATAACTAAACACATAAACAACAATGTGGATGCGTGGATGAATTGTCTCCCTTATCAGACTGAGTGAGCCAAAGGCTAGAAACGTTCATGATTCCAGAGCTTGGGCTACTTGGGAAATAGGTACAAATGGCACTTGCAATGAACAAGTAGTTAGGGTAGCACTTTGATCTCCTATGGTGGCTTTCCTGCATGGGACCAGTCTCTAAAATGGGACCTGAACCCGTGACTCCCTTCTGCCCCTTTGAGTATGGCCAAAGTAGCATGACGTATGTGATTGTGAGTCTGTACGTTTTATGGGAAGACATTACATGGGACGCAGGAGCTGTTTCCTAGGGTCTCCCTCTCCCTTGCTGGCTTTCGAGAAACAAGCTGCCATAAGTAGACCCACGTATTAGGGAAGCTTACCTAGGGAGAAACTGCCCAGCTTCCTGAGATCATAAATGTATGTTGTTTTAAACTGCTAAATTTGTGACAATTTGCAGGCAGTAATTGATCACTAGTACAATACTCACTTCTCAGAGATGTCAAGATAGGAACCACATACATATATATCATATGAAATTATATATATCAGGATGCCCGACAGAGTGCTTGGGATAGAACCAATATATGCCGCCTTCCCCCCTCTTGCCTTGTTATCTTATTTGGCTACAGCAATTACTGGCAGCCATAACTGGAATTTAATGGGCACCAAGCAGGAATGGCAGAGGTCCTGCAGTGCACTGACCAGTCAGCACATGGAATTGTCTCATGGAAAATACCAAGGGCATCCTGATGGAAAAACCCATTGGTGGTTATAGCAAGGTGACATCAACTGCACGTCCCCCATTGGCCATGTGTAGGCCACAGGGGTCTGAAAATAAATGCACACCAGTGGACCCCACTGCAGATCTCCCATGGGATGTGACGTCCTCTCTAGCTTCAGGTTTCCACAGTGAGGTTTGTCTCACACACAGTCGGGCAAACTCAGAGAGAGTACCCGTGACATCTGCCTGTTAAATATTAATCAGGCTAAGTTTCTTACTTATTAGATAAAATAAATAATATACATAGAATTTCTGATGTCTTTTTCCTGTACCCTAACGGACTGTCTTGTGCACCCCACTTTGGCACTGCAGCTCAGTACGGAAGTTATTAATCACAGCAGTTAACAGTAAACCCTCAGAGTCAGACCGGCCTGAACTAGAATTCTAGTTCTGCTGCTTATTTGATGAATGACCTTGGGCAAATCATCTCTCCCCGAGATCCCTATCTCATAAGGTTGGTGAGCAGGCAGGTAAATGAAGGAATCCACAGAAAGCACTCAGGAAAGGGGGTCTGAGCGAACGTTAAACCTCAAGAGAGCCATGAAGATGCTTTAGGCAGCAAGTATCAGAATCCCAATCAACAGTTGCTTCAATCAAGGACTCAAGATCTATAATTACATCACTTAGCCAAGCATGACAGGGCAATTGTACCCAACCAGGAGTGGTGCCTTTCACCACATGCCATTTGATGGTGTCTGGAGACCTTTTTGTTACTGTCATGATTGGGCTGTGGGTGCTGCTGGCATCTAGTGGTTGGAGACCAGGCATGCTGCTAAACAACCTACAAGGCCCTGAAGAGCGCTCCTCACAACAAAGAGCTGTCTGATCCAAAATATCAATGGTTGAGAACCTCTGGTCTAATGAGAGCAGTTTCAGGGGTGGCTTAGTGGGGTTGGGACTCTGAATCAGTGCCTCTGCGATTATTTCAGAGCTCACATGTCGTTCACAATATAGTTGCCATGGCTCCAAACATCAGGTTGATCATTCCAAAGAGAAACAAATCTACCTATCCTCTCCCTCTTGCTCTTCCTCTTTTGTTATAGGGCCAGTGGCAGATGGTATTCAGCCCTAGCCCAACCACTGCCCAAGGAATACAGAGTCACTGTAAGTGGCTTGGATCAACTGACTCATTTCTTGGGGCTGCACCATTTAATACCGTGGAAAAAGGCAGAGATGTATGGGAAAGAAGTGGGAATGGCTGTTAGCCAATCAGTTCAACCATCAGTGTCTGTCTTTGAAAATTATGTCATTTCTTCTTATTGCCACAACTAAGTAAGTAAACTCCAAAACTAAATGAGCAAAAATACGCCTTCTTCTTTCTTCAAGCACTTCCCACCCAGAACGCAGCCATTGCCGACCTGACCCCACGTCTTCCCCTTGCTGGAGGAAGGAAGGGACACCTCGCCGCTGCTGCTGTCACCTGCCTGGGCTCCTGTGTGTGCCTCTGAACCCAGCTCAACTGGGCTCCCTCCCAACACCCTTCCAACAACCAGCTCCTCTCTTCCCGCCAGATTTAAAGCTGCTCACAGCCTCAGAGACGTCCAAGTTCAAAAAGGGCCTGACCCCAAGTGGCAGGCAGGAGTGACGCAGCCAGCACGGGCCCACAAAAGCCAGACAGCTGTGCACATCTTTGGGGCGTAGACAAAAAACAGATACTGAATGTATCTGGTTAGAAATGAGGATTTTCTGGTTCGGTTATGCCTGTCATTCTGAACGTCTCTTCTCATATTTACAGCACTGATGCAGCTGACACTGTCCGTTTCACCCCCAAGAAGCAACTTGGTAAACTCTCCTCAGAGTGTGACCCGCAGGCCTGGGGGTTCTCTCCGCAGCCTCAGACCCTCTTCAGCCTTTGTCAGGGGACAGGTCTGGGTGAAGATGCTTGCGCACAAGGTTTATGGAGCTGCAGAGGACCCGTCCAACCTAAGGAAGAAGCAACCTGCACAGCTTCCTCCACCCAGCGCTGCTCTCTCTTCACCCGACCTGGGCAGGCCCCGAGCTCCCCAGACCCTGCTTCCTGTTGTTCCCTCCTGGTCAGTCATTTCTCCTTCTAAATAGAAAACACATCCCACACCTACGTCCTTCTCAGACATCCATCTGCATCGCTCCAGTCCCAGCCGCCGTCATCTCTCAGTGACTGTGTCACCCCTCCCTGGTCTTCCTACTTCTCTGCCTCCCTTCTCTAGCTGCTCCCCGTCAGGCAGACAGGGGATCCATTCAAAGAGTAACTGGCCCAGGTCTCCACCCTGCTCAAACATCCACAAATGACTAGAGATTGCATTTAGAATAAAAGCCATATTCCAGGCGATGGCCTCTGAGCCCCCCCATGATCTGGTTCCCCAGGGACCACGTTCCCCGCCTTCCCCTACCTGGGCCCACTCTCTCAGTCCCCTCCAGACCCTGAGTCCCCTCAGCTTCCTGATCGCTCAGAGCTTAATCCACCACGCAGCCGTGGAAGCTGCCACTTCCTCCCTCACCAGGGATGCTCAGACTTGCCATGGCTCACTCTTAAATGCCACCTCCCCGAAGGCCTCCAGAGTGTCCCAGGTTAAAGGTCCAGCCTGTCCACCAGGCACCCTGACATCACCTCGTGTTTCCCTCTTCATTTTCCTCTGCTGTTTCTTTCTTTCCTCGGTTACCACTTCTCTCCCCTTAGCAGCGTGTTCTGTGTGTGAGGACAGGCGACCTTTCTAATTCATTCGGTATTATTTTCCAGCAGCAAAAACGGTACCCAACACACTATTGGAGCTCAATCAATTATTCTTGAATTAATGAGTGAAGCTCATGAGTGGCCCCTTCCCAAAGAGTCACCATGAATTTCCTGGCTGGAGATTGTTGCCCTCTCTGAGCACCATCGAGCCTCAACTCTCTCATGGAGACCTGGGATCACTGTGGCTCCTCAGACTCCAAGCTCACAGAGGGCAGACCAGCTCCGTCCTCGCGGAGTAAGTGCGAGATGGTGGGGGGAATGGAGACTCAAGCCTCAGTATCAAAACTCACCCTGCACAAAGCCCGCTCAACTCTCCATGTTGTGTGAGCCCCAAACTGCACAGCATCTGACAAAAGTGTAACACTTCTGATGCTTTGCTTCCGCTTCTAGAACTTTTGCAGCAAAAGTCACAGGAGTGTGAGGAAGATGTGCTCATGAAAAGAGGTTTCCTGCTGCACATCTGTCCTGGTGGTGGGGGTGGGGTGGGACTTACCTAAAATCTCCTGTGGTGGGAATGGGTACATGCGCCATAGATCTGCTTGTCTTATGAAATATTATGGGGTAATATAAAAGAACTGGGAGCCTGTGTGCACTGACATGGAAGTGCTTGGAGGCTTTGTTGTTAACTGAGCATCTGCTATGTGCCAGGCACTCTTCAGTATTTGAGATAAAACAGGGAACAGAGGACAAAGGTGTCTGTTCAAATCAAGGAAGACAAACATAAAAACTAAAGCAAAGGAATAATATGTCTGAAGGTTGACAAGTGCGATGGAGGAAAAGGAGTGAAGGGAGAGGACAGGGAGGCTGCTTCGTTGTCTACAAGCCTTATGGAGACAAGGGTGCTGGGCAGAGGAGGTCTGGGCTTTCAGGGTGACCGATGTGAAAGTTGAAAGACCCGAACAGTCAGTCCTGGTGGTCTCCACACAGGTCCAGATGGGTGGTGTGCCTGCAGGATGAGGCAGGGTCTCACTGAGAGTGGAAAGCCCAAGGCCTCCCCGGACCCGTGGATACAGCGAAGGGGCCTGGGGAGGCTCCCAGTGCAGTGGCGATAAAGCCAAGGCTCCCCTCCCCTGGCTTCCCTGGCTCCCACCAAGGGGTGGACTCAGAGAGAGAGAGAGCGAGCTGGGATGTAACCCTTGCCAGGCTTTTCTGCCTATGCCACAGACTCACCAGGTGCTTCGCGGCAGGTCGCTCTGTAGCCTCTGCCTGTAGGGTTCCAATTGCTCCCCCCTCGCAGTCTTCAGACCTGGTGGCAACGGCCCCGCAGTGATGCCATCCCGGGCCGCCACTGCATTCTGTATGGCTTTAGCTGCCAGCCCACATTCTACAAATATATCCTTCATTTGACTCTGTTACCCAGGCGGACTGTGCAGCCTGTGTCCCGACGGAACCCAGAGTGCGACGGTGTCAGCTGCGCAAAGCCAAGTTCTGCATGCATCTGCAGGCACAGAGGCTTGTTGAGCTGCAAACACCAAACTCTCCACATTGGGACCCCAGGGAAGTGAGATAAGGGATGGAAGGCGGGGGGGCTGTTTGGTTTTCATAATGAATATATATATTTTTTGTTATCTAGAAAACTAGACCCACAGCAACCAGGACAGAGTCACACAACCCAGGGAGGTAAAAGGGGACACATGTCCTTGGGCACGTGCATGGAGCTCAGGGATTCCTGGATCATGAGAGGGGGCCAGAACATAGAAGAAAAGAAGGAAGGAAGGAAGGAAGGAAGGAAGGAAGGAAGGAAGGAAGGAAGGAAGGAAGGGAGGGAGGGAGGGAGGGAGGGAGGGGAAGAAAGGAGGGATGACCAGAGGGAGGCAGGGAATGGAGGGTGGATTCACGCAAATGCTCTAGGTTGCAGAGCCATTTCCTTTTAGTTCACACCCTCACATTTGGTTCAGAAACAGGAGCCTTTTAAATCCCATCTCAAATGTCCCTCTGGCCCGCCACTTAATTAAATAACCCCATAATGAAATTTCTCCCCGTTGAATCTGTGTTTAATAATTAATTGACCTTGTCAGCCCAGCCAGGCTTGGAGTCTCATCAATTATACATCTTTCCCTTCTGCACTGAGTGCTCACCTCCCAGGAAAACCCAGGGAGGGTGAGAGCGATTGGAGGCCAGGGAGGGGGCACCCAAAGTTGTGCCACGGTGGGGCTTGGGGGAGGGGGGAGAGGGGGAGACCCCCGTCTGGGGCCTGAAGCTTGCACTCTCAGGTGCATCCTCCTCTTTAAGAAGGCCAAACCCTACCACAAAATTAGGCATGAAAGTAAAATATTTGTTCAAAAAAAGGGAACTGACAAGCAATTACTTTTTTAACAACTGGCGTAAATGCCATGAAAGGCATAAAAAGATAACACATTTTTATTTGCCAGTTGCTTGGCGTACATGAAGGGTTATCAACTCGGAGATTTAAGATCACAAGAACATCTGAAATGTCTCGAGATGGCTCAGCTCAGGTAAGAAGGAAACTGGGAAGCTGTCCCCTCCTCGCCCCCGTGGGACCATAACTTCTTGATCATTTCTTCTTGCAAATATCACTTTTCTATAGAGGAAAGGAAGATCATTCATTCTTTTCTCTAGAAAAGTTCATCAGAGAGAAAAAAACATCTGACGTTCTGAGAGTTTCTTCTGACTTTGTCACCTGGTATTGGTAATGAACGTCACATAAGGTACTAGCTTGATAAGGCTTCCATAAGAGAATATCCCAGACTGGAGGACTTAAGGGACAAAAATGTATTGTCTCGCAGTTTTGAAAGCTGGAAGTCTGAGATCAAGGCGTGGGCAAGGTTGGTTTCATGTGAGGCCTCTTTTTGGCTTGTGCATGATGGTCTTCTCCGGGTCTTCATATGGGTGTCCCTCCGTGTGTGTCTGTGTGCTAATTGCTTCTTATAAAGACACCAGTCATGTTGGATTGGCACCCACCCTAATAGACACATTGCATTCTAAGGCACTAGGGGTTAGGGTTTCGCTATATAATTGGAGGGGACCACAGTTCAACCCACAATGTCCTATACATACATCTATAGGACAAATGTCAAATTTGGGGAAACCACTATTGAGTTTGTTTCCTACAAAGCTAAAACATTTCAAGGCCTTTCCAGGGCTCTATGCACAGCAACTGACCTTAAATACCTTGTCCTTGCAATGACTCTTTATCAGCCAGTCTGTCCACATCATCCTGGAGCTGCAATGCTGGCCTTGAGGTCATGGTGGCAGCAAGAGTTTTCTGGAAAGTCGTTCATGACTTAACCATGTAGAGGACCGTGAGCCCTTAAAAGATCTCACTGTCACCGCAACGAAGAGGATTCCAGCCAGTGCTGTTAGCCAGCCACCCCAACAGGGGCCAGCAGGGCAGTGCTCCCTCCAAATCCACCAGGGGATCCTTCTCTTCCTCCTTCAGCTCCTGCTGGTGCCTGGTACTGCAGGGATGCCTGCCTGTCTCCATGCAGCCTTCTCCCTGTCTCTGTGTGTCTGCTTTCTGTGTGCCATGAGAAGGTCCATCACTGGATTTAGGCGCCACCTTGATTCCAGAGGAGCTCAGCTTAAAAACCCTTACCTTAATCCCATCTGCCAGTGTCCCCAATAACATCGCGGCCACAGGCTCCAGGACTGGACTTAGACTGGTCATCTTGGGAAGACATTGTTTGACTCCCTATAGAGGGATCAACAATGTCTTCATCCATTCTGGCCTTAAAGAGAGCAGGCCAGGCCACAGTGGCTCAACTGCCCATGACCTGGACCCCTAGGACACCCTCCAAACCTCAGCTCAATTCTAGTGCTTTGATCTGCCAGCCTGGTTCTGAACCCAAATACTCAGAGGCAGCACCCCGCTACAGAGTTGCCCCCACTTCTGTCATCCTCTCTGTTCTCATGACGCTTCCCATAGGCACAAACCACTTAATGTTTTCTCAGCCACATGATGCTTCTTCAAACAGATTCATTGTTAAAATGCAGCTTCATTTTAAGCAATAGCATCCATGAAACCAGGGGTATGATTTCCACTTGCATCTTTTTCAGTTCAAGTGGAATGGTTGGAAACTGAATGTGTGGGTCTCTAGCTGCCCTCAAGTCAGGTGACAGCTAAGCTCCACCATTTAACCCTCACCTCAACCCTGCAAGGAAAGAACTGTTACCATCACCCCCTTTCACAGCTGAGACCATAGGTACAGAGCGCAAGTAATGAGCTAGGTAACGTGGGGGGAAGTAGGGAGCCAAAGGGGAGAGGGACGGAGGGGCAAACAGATCTATAGATGGGTTCTCAGTGTCTAAGGGGTGAGTAGGGAACAGGGAGCTGGAGGGAAGGAGCAGGGAAGGAAGCAGCGTCTCCAGGGATGAAATGAACCCTGAGCCCAGACCTGGACGGCAAGGGTGTCCAGCGCTCACCTTGCAGAAGTCTTGTCTCAGCCAGGTGTGGTTTTCCCTTCCACGCCACAGTGCAGAGTCTGCAGCCATTTCACAGAGACTCAGGAAGATGAAAGGAATTTAAGGACAGAGCTGGGGCAGAGTCCAAGGCCACTGCCTGAGCCCCGTCCTAGGGATGATTCCGTTAGGGGCCGGTCTTCCAGTGCCCACTCTGGTCAAGGACAAGGCTCCCCCCATGTCCCCGGTCACCAGCCCAGCTTCTCCCAGCCACATCCTGCAGAACCCTCAGGCCCGGCCCAGAAACTGCCTCAGTGGTGGTGCTCAGCTCTTTCATAAGCCTTGCTGGGAACCGGCATCAGGCACCACCCTGAAGAGCCCAAGTCCTGCCCTCATGTAGGCAACGATCCTTAGGGAGAGACTTAGGTCAGGCCAGCTCCTGTGACAAACAGCCCTGAGTCTTGATTCTTAAACCAAAAAAAAGAAGAAAAGCTTTATTTTCTCCATTGCAGCTGACTACAGATTGGCAGAGCAGTGCCACTCACAGGTCCTTCCATCTGTGGCTCCTGAGCCTGGCATTCTTTACCCCTTCCGTGCCACAGATTTCTATGCAAGTGTGCTGAAGCTTAGGGACATCTTCCTGGAATGATGTTTTCAATGTAAAAAGTAAAATGCCTAGGATTATAAAGGACAGCAGTTATACCGAAACATAGTTAACGAGACGTGCTTTTCCCCCAGTCTGTCATAGAGTAATATGTATGCTTCTCTACTAACACATTGAATAACCACATATAGTAGCAAGTCAGTACTATGTAATTTCAAAGCAGTGATCAGTATAAAACTAGGATTAGTGAACCAGGGTCAGTGGGCCAAACTAGTTTTATGAATAAAGTTTTATTAGCACATGGTCACACTCATTTATGTAATGCCTATGGCTGTCTTTGGACTATAACATATATAGAGTTGAATAGTTGAGACAGAGACTGTATCACAGGGCCTAAAATATTTACTACGTGTATCTTCATAGGAAGCCTGATGTAAACAATATTTGGGAGACATTTTGCAGCAATTATCAGGTAATGTGAAAACATTTGCAATCAACCCTCTCAGCAAAAGGTACGTAGCTTGTTACTACTCCTGTGGTTTGTAATTAAAGGAAATGGTAATTTTCAATTAGAGGTGAGTAAAAGTAAATATGCTGATTTTTTAAGACTAGATCCCTGGGCTGTCTTTGTACTGACTCCAGGTTAGAATATCCTAGTCCAAGCCCTCTCAGGGTTTCCATCCCTGTACCCGCAGTGCCTATACAGGGAAGAGAGCCATCTGATTGCAGGATCCTAAAGGAGGTTTTCTACCTCAGGCCTGAAGTGGTGCCCATCATTGTCACAGGGCCACATTAAGTTTCAAGGCATGCCGGGAAGTGTAGTCAGAGTGCTTGATGCAGATACTGGAGAGAACGGAAAAAAACACATACATAGTATGTCAGATGGCAGTGAGTACTGCAGGGTCAAATAAAACTGAATAAAACGAACAGAGAATTCCAGCCTAAATCATGACTTTGAATAGTATGTTCAGGGAAAGCCCCACTGAGGAGGTAACACTACAGAAAGATCTGGAGGTTCCCGCACACAGCAATCGCACAGGGCCTGAGGAAGGAGCAGCTGGACGATTTTGAAGGCCTGAGAGGCCCTGACAATATATGTTTTAACTGTGGTCAGCTTCTTATCTGCTTTCCCCATTAGAATGCCCGCCCTTCTCATTTGTTTTGTACACTGCTGTTTGCTAGAGCCTCCAGCAGGACCGGGCACATAGTACACACTGTACTATGGGTTGTGTCCCGAATGTACCAGATCACATGCGCCAGAGACACCAGTATAAAACTGAGGACAGGGAGTCCTGGATATAGGCTACGGTAGGGGTCAACAGTTTGCTTTTGTGGACTAGTAAAATATCACAGATTTTCAGCTTTGAGGGGTAAGCTCGGATGTTTTGTTTTGAAAAGGTTGCTCTGGCTGCTACAGGTAGAAAAGCGTCTGATACTGGGTCTTACCCAGCTGGCCTGCAGGTTGGCTGGGTGAGTGGCTGAGAAGGGCCTCAGGAAGCTCTCTCCTCAGCCCTGGGGCCTAAACAAAGAGGAGCCCAGAACGTGTGGAGAGAAAGCTGCCTCTGATTGGACCCTGTGCAGCCTGCCCCATCTGCCCCAGCAGGGTCCTGGGCAAACTAGAATTGTACAGAAGGGTCCTGTAAACACCTTAGGCAAAAATCGTAATTTGATTGCACCTCAATTAATGGAGAGGGCTCAGAAACGTGGGTGCAGTCAGTGTAAACATGCAGAATAGGACACTTCAGAGCGACGCTCCATTTCCATAAATATATACCTGGAGCTGCAAGACCCAGAGACAGAGGTGACAGCTGCTGGGGGTCTCTGGGGACAACTCGGACTGGAGTCCCCAGAGGAGCTATCACTAGCCTGTGTTCTTGGAGCCCGGGCTGGTCCTACCTGCCGCAGCCTCCTGAAGGGGGAGGTCACAGGAGCTGAAGGGGCACCGTGGAGCTCTAAGGTCCTAACCACTGAGGCTCTGGAGCGCAGCAAAGGGGACAGGGTCCCCCTCCCCGCCCTGTCCACCCCCTCTCCTCTCCTCTCGCTCTCTCCTCTCCACGCCCACCCCAGCCCCAGCCCCAGCCCCAGCCCCAGGCTGGAAAGCTCCGGGGACGCCGCCGCGGTAATGACCCCTCGACAGCTGCGCTCCCCGCCCGCCCTCTGCGCCGCCGCCTCAGGAGACAGGTTCGCACCTGCTCGGGGCCATTTCTCATCAATTAGGCCTTGGCAGCGCTTGAATGGGGCCCGTCGAGGGCTCGTCCGCCGCCCTTCCCGCGCTGCCCGGTGTTCACAGATGGCAGCTCGGGCGCAGCTGCCCGCCCGGCTCGCGGGGGCCACAATCAACCCAGTGTTCACAGCCCCCAGGTTGGGCAGGGGCCCGGGCACACCTGTGCGGCGCAGATGGCGTCGCCGGCGGCAGCAGGCACCGGAAAGTTCTCTGGGGACTGGGAGGTGGATTGAGAACTTTGTCTCCTCACCCTGTGTGGCTCCTGAGTCTGGAATCTGATGAGAAAGGGCCACCGAGGAAATAGCCTGAGGTAGCTGAACCAAGCCGTTCCTGCAGCCCTCCAACTAACACCGGTGGTGTGCTGCGGCAAGGGGCCTCCTCCTAGCAGACTTGGTATTAGTAGCTCAGAACCACAAAAGCCCAACAATAGCGGCTTGACTAGAAATGTACGATTTCTTTGCAGGACACCACCATACAGGCATTAAACATACTAGAGAAAAGCCAGTCACAGCCTGTGTTCAGCATACTGCTGTTTTGGAGATCTGAATTTGAAATCAGCCTCCACCACTTCCAAGTTTTGTGAGCTTAGTCCAGTCTCCTCGCCTTTGCCAATGTCAGTTTTCACATCTGTAGCACGGTGTAATAATAGGGCTCTTCCGAGAGCAAAGAGATGACACTTTGAAAGTGCCCAGAATAGGATCTGTTACACTGTGACCTTAGTATGGCTTTTTCTGGTTTCTATATTTATTGTTGAGAACTCATATTTTTCAAATCAAATTGTATTGAAAGCTAAAGCACCCTGTAAGGTCACCTCCACCTGAGATAACCATCAGGAACAGTTTTGGCCTGCCTTTTCATTCTTCCACGTCACATGCGCATGTATCAATACAGATTCTGAAATCCCAGGAGAAGCACTTTAACTTTAGTGACTAAACATCTTGGACTCTGAGGCTGGATTGCTGCTTCCCTGCTGTACCCCTGCTATACCCCTGGGACAATTAGCCTGTCTGGCCCCCAGTTTCCTCATCGATCACCTTATAGGAGAGTTGTGAGAACAGGGCTAATGCACACAAGCCATTTCCAACAGTGCAAATAGAAATGTTTGCTTTATTATAGGCATTGTTCTGCAAGTCTTTTCATTGTATTTCAGAGGTGTTTTCCTGTGCTTGAGAAGTCAAAGCACCATATGCCAACTATGTAAGCAGTCTTCTTCTGAGGGGCTCTGGACTGGGCTCCCATACCACAGTCTATGCCCTTAAGTACGCATCTTGCCATCCTGGTGTGGGAGGCAGTGTCAGGCCCTGGGTGGCATCGCTGGGGTTAGCACCACGTGGTTTAGGTTTAACTCCCTGAGGGCCAGGGAGAGAGGTGAGTGGTCATTGTGCATAAAATCTAAGACGCTGCCGACAAACTCGGTAACCTAGATAGGTCGTACTTTAATATAATAATTTTAAAAACGAGAATTATGCTAAACTTTATCCATGATGAGCAGAATATCAGTGACAAGATCTGACAGGGCCATACTGGGACCTGACTGCTGTGTGTGGCCAAAGGAAGAAGGTGCCTCTTTCTCTATATTTTCATAGACTTTTAAAGGTAATTTTGCCCCAAAACATTAGTCGAAAAAATATGTTGAAAGTTATAAAAATAAGTGTATCAAAACTCACAGCATCATTTTATTCTTAAATACTGGAATATGTGTATGTGTCAAATGTTTCTTTGCTGGCTTTAATGGAAGCAAACGGATGGCTAACATTGTTAAAACTTAATTCTGGAAAGGCTGGGGATATAGCTCAGTGGAATAAGCGCCTGCCTAGCTAAGTGCAAGGTCCTGAGTTTGATCCCCAGTACTGCCAAAAAAGAAAAAAAAAAAAAACTTAATTCTGGAAAGTAACTGAAAAACTTATATATATAATTTTACATACATATTAAGGATGCAAGTTTTTTCCTTTGGTCTTGCACCCAGTGGGACTCAACAAGGTGCTAGACATTGTCAACGTGCCCAATGCCACTCCCTCTGACAGTCAACCTCATTTCTTCAAGGAACTTTTGGAATTAAGCTGCTTTCAGCAGAGGGTTATTATCTCCACATTCAGCACTTCCCTGAGAGGAAGCAGGAGCTGGCTGCCTATCTGGGCCGGCTTTCTGTCCACACTCGCTGCTGCTGCCTGCTGCCGATGCTGCTGCCGCTGCCCTGAGAACAATCCAGCCAGCTCTGCAAAGCCTGGGCTGCTCAAGTTACTCCAGGCTCCAAGCACTGTCTTATCATTTCAGATCTGCAAAGCCCAGGCACTTCATTCTCGGGGAAACCTTTTAACTGCAGGGTAGACAAACCCTAAAATCCCCAGACCTGCCTTGGGGGTAATGAGCACAGCTCCCATATGGACTAGCTGCAGGACCCCTACTGAGATGATCTCATTAATGGCTCCTTACCTGTGGCCGGTAGTGCTGTCCTTTCTTCCTTCCTTTGTCTCCTTAGTGGATTTCCTGAGCTGCTGCTCTGAGCAGCCCGAAGTCAAACCTTGGGACCAAGGGGAATTAGTCACGGTCTCTGGAGCTCAGAGGGGCAGAGAGAGAGGGGCAAACAAAGACTTTCCTAGATCCTTTCATGTCCTTCATTATCTCACCACTGTTTCCCCACAGACCTAGGAGTCCTTGGGCCAGCTATAACTACATGTCAGCAGGGCGTCTTGATCTTACATGTGTGAAGCGGTACCACTGACAGTGAAAGTCATCATCATGTATAATTGTGGTGTACTAGTAGTAACAGTAATAACGATAGTGTTTCCTGCACCAGACACTGGTCTCGGGGCCATACATCTATTCATTCAGTCCTCGTCAGATCCCCACTAGGTTCTGGTTTTCGTGCCATTTTACAGATGAAGAAACTGAGGGACAGGTGTAGTTAGTCACTTGCCTAAGTTCCTGCAGATGATAAGTGGCAGCACAGGAATAGGAACCGAGGGGTAGTCTCTGCTCTCCACCATGAGCCTGTGATCTTCAATTCCTTCCCATTCTCCCGCAGTCTGCTACCTCTCAGAAAAATGGCCTCAGCAAAAAACAAACACTTAGAAATCCCAGCACAACTTTTATTCCACTCTTCCTTGGTTCATTTCATTCCTAGCTTCCCAGGACTCACATATCAAACACCCCCCGATGTGTGCTTCCCCGGAAGCAGTCTCTGGGATGAGGGCTGGGGGGCAGGGAGTCTGTGGGAGAGATGGGAGGCGCTGATCTAAGGGGCAGAGAGGGATAGGATGTGGAGAAAGGGCAGCCTTCCCAGCAGCCACTGTGCCGGGTGGCCACAGGCAGAATTTGCCCCTCAGACAAACTGTGGACACGAGCTGTGGGCAGGGCACAGACTGATTCTGTCCAAGGAGGGAGGGAGCCACACATTTACACCTTAGTGCTAAGAATCGCTGGCAATTTTTTTTTAGAATTTTGTTTTGTTTTATTATTTTAAAGAGAAAACAACAAAAAACAAAATAACCAAAACAAAGACATAAAACAACATAAAAACATTACAAAATTTCAAAACAAGGTGATAGGAAATTAACCATGGTTGTTGTATTACATATTCTCTTCAAAGTGGTTACTCAGACAACTAGAGCTAGGCATGTGAGATTGATCAGTTAAACATTTACTGTTCCTTTCAATAAAGCAGTAGAACTTAGTAGTAAAACTACCTTGGCTATCTTGTGCGTGTGTACACTTATTTTTCCCCCTCTTTCTTCCTTTTCTCTTTTCCCTCATCCCAGCAGTTCTTTCCTCTTGAGCAGTTTCTTTCCCTTTCACAATATCTATTGTACCTTTCAGATTTTATTTACTCAGCTAAAAAGAAAGATAAACTGGAGGCTTTTACAGGTAAATGGATGCAACTAGAGACCATACTCCTAAGTGAAATAAATCAGACTCACGTGTAAACATGGTATAAGAACCTGAAAGAGAATCACCAGTTGGAACTGCTGGGAAACATGGTGTGACACTGTGGGCACTTCCGCCAGCAGGAGCAAGTCCTCACAGTCCCGGGAAAGGAAGCCCAGATAAGGAAGCAAGTACTGGGGACAGGAAGTTACAGGAACACCTAGCAACAGTTTCCTTGTCCTTCTCAGCTTTTCTCCCCTAAGAGAAAAGGAAACCAAAACAGAGCATGTGTTACCAGCCATTGTCCACTGTGGGCAAACTGAGCTTAACCCCATAGGGGTGCTCTGGAGGCAGCAAAATAAGCACTAGGAAAGGGAATGGGGTATTTGTCCCCCACCTGAGACTCGTTGAGGGCTGGGGGCAGGGCATCAGCACCCTGACTAGTCCTGAATGTGGGGCTGGACTACAGCCTGTGGCAGAGAATTGCTGAGCTTTGCAGAGAGTGATTTTGGTGACATAGGGCAGTGCAAGGGGATGGGGAGAGGGCAGCTCGGAACAGCCTCCTCCCCACATGTGGTGGTCAGCATCTAGGAAGCCCCGACTGCCTGCTGGCACCGCCTTGAGTGATTCCCTTTTACAGTATCACTGTTAAACTCACCCCTACGCCTTATTCACCCCCCCCCCGACATATTTGAATAAGAGAGGCAAAGCCTAGAGAGAAATGAGGACTTTACCTAATGCCACATACCCAGTTACACATGGCGAATTCAGGACTAAAAACCAGCTCGGCTCAATGTGCCAGACCTAATATTTTTTCCTCATGCTGTTTCTCTGGATTTCTGGGCATCTCTGAGGGTCGAGATTTCTACCAATCTGCCGCATCAGGATAATATGTACCAAAGCCGTTCGGAGAGCCGAAGTAAATAAAATACTAATCCTCTCCAATAGATTAAACTGAGAAATGCTTAAACCAGAGATCTGCTTGCCATAAAAGCAATTGGGTCACTTCTTTGTAATTTGACTGCTCACATGAGCCCAGGAACCTGCGTTATAGCTTTACAAATCTGTGATAATTTCCTTCAACTTTCCCATTTTATTGCTGCCATTAAAATCCTGTTGTGTTCTTAAAACAGGAAAAAAATGATTAAAACAGATGTGGCTCTTAAAGTTACAATATGAATTTTACAACCGTAGGTTTTATGCTGCTGAGAGAGACTTCAGTCACCAGGTCAGAGGCAAGAGAAATGGAACCGGATTTCTGAAATGGGTTTGGGGAGGAGGAAGGAGCAGGATGAGGGGATTCGGAACGACAAAGACAGCCAACAGGGCTCATTTCCTGACGTTCACTTTTCTCCCCAAACTCTGGGGACCTGCTGCAGAATGTCACATTTGCAGCCCTCTCTGCACCAGGAAGCTGTGTCCCTGCAGCTACTGAGATTTGAGTAAAGCACTTTCCTTCTTTCCAGCCTGGTTTCCCACCCCCACTCCCACACACAAGTCATAATTTTCCAGTTAAACAGTCTGCTGTGATCTGTATTTTTTTTCTTGAAATAGCATTTTATAGTCAAAAGAACAATGATTCCAAGTCCTAGACGCGGGTCTTCACCTAATTCACTTGGGCAAATCACTCCATTGCAGGTCTTAATTTCTTCATCCATAGAACTAAGGGGTCTACCAGATGTCTCCATCCTCTTAATGCTGTGATCTTTGAGGTTATCTGCAGTAGTACAGTGCCTGGCACACAGTAAACTATGTTTGTTTCTTGAAGAAATCAAGGAATTCCTAAATTTGTCTTTACTTTTTTTAAAAATGAGGGCCTTATTAATTTTACTAACATTTTCTTTATAAAAGAAAAGAAAGCTGGGGAGATAGCTCAGCACCTGCCCCAGCCTAACAAGGCAAGGTCCTGAGTTTGATTCCCAACAACAAAAAAGGAAAAGAAAAGAAAACAGCCAAGAGATTTGTTTCTCTTTAAAAAAGAAAGAAAAAAAGCAATCTGAACAGGAAAGATTTCAAAGAGCTACACACAGTGCTGACAAAAATGTACAGAAATGGGGTTTCTTCTATACCCTGGTGCGATTGTAAAATGTCTAATGTTTCAAGAGGGTCTCTAATTTCTAAAGTCAGTACATTAAACAGATATATTCTTTGATTTGTCAATTTCACTCAGGTATTTAGCCTAAGGAAATAACCAGAGGGGAAAAAAAAAAACACATTTAGAAAATTAGGAAATGCTCCCTATCTAAGATCTAAGAGCAGGAGAAAAACACTTGTATGTAAAAATGTATATACTATGTCATTCCAAATTTTTTCATGTTTAAAAAATAGCTGTTAGAGAGTTCATGAACAAAAATGAAGCTGCAAGGGAAACACTTCAAAGAATCAATAATTGGGACCTCATCCTACTGAAAAGTTTTTGTACATCTAAAGAAATCACCAGCAAAGTAAAAAGAAAACCCACAAATTGGGAAAAAATCCTAGCTGGCTGTCCCTCAGACAAAGGTCTTCTATCTAGAACATACAAAGAATTA